>WSXT02185846.1:0-20509 GCA_011762715.2 Neuroterus valhalla | reverse complement strand
AGACAGACACCTTCGTAAAAACCATTTTTTCTCACTCAGGGGGTCTCAAAACGTGGAGATTTCATCAAATCCGCGAATGTCAATTTTCACATAAAACCAATACCTCCTCATTCAGAATGAGAGTGTAAAAATTTATGTGAGTTTCTTATTTTTTGCCCAAGGTTAAAAAAAAAAACATTTTGGGAAAGAAATCCTCTCATGTTCCATTCATAAATATAAAACACAAAAATCGCTTGAATAAAGACAATTTCCTTGGGTAGCGAATGTTTGAACCAATTATAGCAGATAAGAGACACTGAAATATAGTGAATGTCTTTATGATTTTTGTGTTTAACAGATGATAGCACAAAAGTGATACATAAACTTTACCATTTTTCTCATGTCTCTTATGTTTCATTTGATGATGACGAAAAAGACACTGACGAAGCAAAGTTTCTTATGAATACTATGTTCTAGCCAATGATAATAAGAAAAGCAATATTTCATAGTCAATTTTCTGATGATAACCTTTAGAAAACCAAATGTACTAATGATTTTACGTTTTAACCTGAATATTCTCATTATTTTTATGTTGCAGCTTATAATAACACGGAAAAGACAGTCCAGCAATGCGAATTTCCTCACTCTCCTGATGTTCCTACCAGTGTGAACAAAAAAATTACACACCTGCCTAGCACATCTTCTTATAATTTTTATGTTTCTACTGATGATGTCAAAAAAAGTCACCTCAACAAAGAAAAATTCTCCAAGCTACTTCTTTTTACTTGATGATTTCAAGGAGTTAATCGAAGCATGGTAAATTTTCTCATGTTTCTTATGTTTCAACCAATGATCATTTGAAAAAGGCATCAATTATGGTAATTTTTAAACATCAGCGTAGACAGTTTTTTGTAAGTTTCTTATTTCTTGCCCAATGTTGAGAAGAAAAATACACTTCAGCGAAGAAATTTCCTCTAGTTCCCCATGGCTTAGTAGTCCAGGCATTGCGTCAGAAAAATGAGAAAAATTCCGGAAAAATTCATTTTTCCAATTTTTTTTTGAGAACGCTCCATAAAGGAGTCCTCTTTGACATATCAAAAAAGTGTCCTCGATTAGGAGGGGGAAATTTACGTCAATATTGATAGAAGATGAAATAGAGTGAACAAAAATCTGCGTACATCTGAAAAAAGAAAGTCTTCTAGCCCTATTAGTTTAGGAATACGGGAATACGGGATAGCAGGAATATCATTAGAGATGATAGTAAGACATGGAGGAAATATGGAGGAAAACATGGAGTCGCGGTACAGCAGATGGTATAAGTATAATAGAGTGTTGCGTTCCAGAATGAGAGAGTGAATAAAAGTATGTCGATACTTGATAAACGAACAAGAGGAAATGTGTAGAACATGTGTATACCCGTTATGGGGAAGGGATCAAATAGAATACAATACTAGTTTGTAGTTATCTTCTCTAAGTAAAAAAAAATTTGAATCGTCTGTATAGTGACCTAGTTTGAATGAAACAAGAAGACTATAAATTGTAGAGACACTCTCAAAACCTGTATTTTAATTGAAACTCTGAAAACTGGAAATAATTGTATCGAGAACGGAAGACCTAAGCCAGCGTTTAATATTCCGTGTATAACGTTGTCTGCGCCAAGATACGGAACGTCAGCTACAATTTCGAGATTTCGGGGCCTCTCATCTTCCTCATCTGACTTGCACCGATTCTCGCTCTCACTCTTTCTCATTTTGTGAAGCATGGAGCAGATTTGATTTGTCGCACGGCGTGCACAGTTCGAGCAATGGTAATGGCTCCTTCCGCGTTTCCGCGAGGCCGGACATCGCTTCGAGTTAGCGGCTCTGCCAGCGCGATACACAAGGATCGTACAGTCGAGTTCATTCTGAAATGGTTCCTAGTCAGAACCACGACGTCCCTCTATTTCTTGTACCTCTGTGCTCAATTTAAAATATATGCGGGTTGTAAACGCGGAGCGAGAGAGCCCGCCAGAGAATGAGGGGCGGCGCGGTGTTGCGCGCTCCTTGAAAACTGAACGCTTCAAAGATTTTACCATGCCGAAGGTAACGATTGCTGGAAACCCATTTTCAGACTGCTTAACCGCTTTTGTCCTTTAACAAGCGGAGTGAAAAACCTTGCGAGTAAATCTACTGCATCCGGTGAAAATATTTATTCCTATTCGTCTCTGTGCTAAATAATATACCACTTTATGGCTTATTTCAAAGGATAAGGGAGAAAATATTCTGGTCTAGGGGGTTAGTTTTTATTTTGATAGAATGTCAGGTTCGAGAATGAAATTTTATTAGACAAGAAGGTTTGAAATTTTCCTATATACTAACTGGAAGAAAAAACTCCGCTTGTGAGAAACAGAAGCCAGGGGCGGATGAATAATTCTATAGATGCCCAAAATTATTTTTACTATCCACTAGTGCGTTGACTAGGGTTTTTGAGTGCCCGTTTTTTCATTCAGGCATGATTTTTTATTCATTTTTGTTAATAAACAAACGCAATTTCGTGTACTGTTTTTTACTCATTTAATTTATATTCGAGAAATATGTTAATTAGGCAAATGCAAAAAGTCTGAAGGCAGTGAATTTGATAATTGAGATGTATATATAGTTACCTCAACTTCCATTCCAAGCTCTCCAATGAAAATGTTTTATAAATAAAAGAAGCATACTAATTGAATGCAAAAAAAATGGAATCCTCACCAGCGAAGATGATTTTTTTCAACAAAGAGACACATTTACAACAAATAAGTTGAGATCTTAACCGAAGAGATTTTTTCATCAAGTATAAAATTGAATTCCAACCAAGTTTCGCAATTTTCTAGACAAAAAGACAAATTTTCTACATGATATTGAACATTTTTAACCAAGAAGATCAATCGTCAGCCAAAATGGTATCTTTTAACGGAATCAACCATTTTTCAACTAGATAAAAGAATTTCGAACAAAAAAAATAAATTTTCAAGAAAATATATAAATTTCTAATCCAATGGTCAAGTTATCAACTGAAAGATTTCCACCAAAAAAAACTAATTCTTAACGGAGAATGTAACAGTTGCACTTGACCCTTGAGGAAGATTGTCCAACAGAATGATTCAATCCAAAACCAAAAAAATCCTACTTTCAACAAACAGTTTTAATTTTAATCGGAAAAGAGGAAATTTCCCTCGAAAGAGATAAATACAAAACCAAAAAGATGAATATTTAACGAAACAGTTAAATTTTCAACAAAAATAAAGGTTTTCATCAAATGAGCCAAATGTTGGTTTAAAAGACGATATTGAACCAAGAAGAAAGAATGGTGCTCAAAAGTTATTAAACAGTGAACCGGATAGAATAATTTTCTTCAAAACAGTAGAATTTTCAAACCGAAAATACGAATTTCCAACAAAGGAGTTGCCATCTTAGCCAAAAAAGAGTTTTTAGTCAAGATGGATAAGAAGTTCAACCCAATCTTTGACTTTGAAAGCCAAAAAGATTGAATTGTACAAAATATAAAAACTTTTGGACCAGAAGAACCCATGGTCAACCAGAACGATAAATTTTCAACAAAATAAATGAATTCCTAACCAAATAGATGGATCCTAAACCAATAGAGGTTCAACCAAACCAAAAACATCAATTTTCAACCGGATAGTTTAATTTCCAACCTGAAAGTAATGACAATTACTAGAGGAGTGGAAAAAGGCGATAAAGAAGTGAGTGTAGGGTTCTGGATTGTGTCTGAATAAGAAAACCAGAATAAGGATTTTTGGAAGAATGGGAAAAATGGTCACTAATAATTATGAGTGAGAGATGAGTGAACGAGAAAGACTGGAAGGGAATAGAAAGGAAGGTATCCTAATGATATGTTTGGAAGATGCAAGGAGCAAGAAAGAAATTATAGACGAGAAAGTATTTCGTGTTAGATCAAGGATCAGAAGGGGATAGCGGAACAAGAGGCGGAGTTATGATGAGAAGACTTAAAGTGCGTGGAGGGTGGAAAGGATAGTGGTAGTGTTTATTTACAAGAGAAGAAGAGAAGAGGAGGGATGAAGAGCTATGAGGAGGTGGATGAATGAAAAAGGAGAGAGGCTAGTCTTGATTGGAAGTGATCTGAATGCATATACTGGAGATCAGGAGGGAGAGGTATGAGATGAAGGGAAGGAGATATAAGGAGAGAAAGGTTTCAAGAGAGTAGATGGTGGATAGAGGGTGGGTGGTTGCCAATGGTACGAAAAGGGAGAGTACACGTATGTGAATAAGACAGATAGATACGCGGTAAAAGGGAGGATAGAATCAGACTATTAACCTCTAATTCTGTATATAAGGGGGGACTGTAGCAAAAGGCAAGTAGGAGAAGAAGTTTTGATGGGGGAGAGAGATATGGATAAGGAAGGCCATAGAGAAATACCAAGAGCAGCAAGAAGAAGTAAGTTTTGAAGGGAAGTCAGTGCATAAGATATGAAGAGATATGGAAGATAAAGTGAAAGCATGTATTCAAAAGGAAAGAATTGTAAAGAAGAAGAGAATAGTGAAACCGTGGTAGGATAGGGAATGTGAAAAGACGAAGAGTAGGGTAAAAAGGAACTAAAAGAAGTGGAATAAAGGTACGGACAGAGTTAAGTGACGAGAAGATGGAGTAACAAATGAGAAAATTAGAAAGGTCGGAGGAAGCAGCCTTGAAGGGGGTGCAGAAGGGAGCAATGATTGTTGGAACACCAGCGGGTAGAGACAGGCTAAAGGAGGTAGTGGAGAATTGGAGAATAATCAAATTGATGAATTGATTGATTGATTGATGATTGATGAACATTAATAAGAGAGATGCACGAAGAGACAAAGAATAGGGTGAGAGGAGAGGAAAGGACACGATTTTAGAGGGATTCTGGATGGATAGAGGGTTGAGGCAGGAGTGTCCTTTTAGCCCAACGCTATTTGCAATCTTAATCACCGACATGGAGAGGAAGATAAAGGAAGAAGTGGTGGGCGGAGTGGATGTAGGAGTACTTAGAAGTTGGTCACTTGCGTATACAGATAACATATTGTTGTTGGCAAAATGTGAGGAGTCAATGAGAGAGATGATGAAGAGTTTGAGAAAATCCATAGATAGGAGTCGGTTACAGTTGAACTGAAAAAAATAAAAGATTATGAAAATGAGGAGAGGAGGTGGAAGGGATTAGAGAGGGAATGGGAAGTGGAAGGAGATGGTTGTGCAAGTTAGGAGGTGAAATGTTGTGTTGAGACAGGTGTGGGGATCTGAAAAAAGGTTGTTTGCAAATGACTTCAAAAGGAGGATAAAGCTGTTTGTCCCCTTGATGAGCGTGCTACTGCATGGCGTAGAGGAGTGTAGGTGGGAGGAAATCGAGGAGGTGAATAGGGTACAGGAAAGGTATATCAGATGGACACTGGGGTAGACCGAAGTACACTTAGTTATATTATGAGGAGGGAGGTGGGAGAACGAGTTGGTGGATTCCGACAGATCTAGGCATTTAAGAATGAGAAATTCCTGGGAGAGAGAGAGGAAGTAGCCTGGTGAGGGAGTGTTGGTGGGAGAAGCAGAACAGTAGAGAAGACGAAAAGATGGAGAATGAGAGAGAAAGGTATTTTTGGAAAAATTTTCTGCATCAGGATAAAGTGAGAAGAAGTAACTAGAAAGGAAGAAAGGTGTATGAGTTTGTTAAGAGGAACAGCATGGAGAGAGACAAAGCAGAAGGGTTATAGAGAATAAGACTGTCAAAGTTTAATGAGATATTTGAGTCGATTATGTCAGTAGAGAGAGGGCGCGATACTTGTGTGAGAAAGGAGAGAAAGGACGCCAGGAGATGATAGCGAGGATGAGATGTAGAAGCATGGGGGTCTTCCATAGGTTCTGGCTTCTGCAGAAGAAGAGAAGGTGTGAATTGTGTGAAAAGGGGTATGCATCGGTGGAAAACTATTTGAAAGAATACGCGGAGGTAGAAGGGAGTGGAATTAGCATGAAAATAATATTGCATGGGAGAGGAAAGAAAAAAGCGATTGTATGGGTAGAGAGGTTGTTGGGTGAGATGGAGAGGAAGAGAGAAAAGGAGGGTGAGTAATGTTGAAAGGTAGATTGCAAGGGAGCGAGGAAGTAGAAATAAGGTAATTTTAGATAATGTGAACAGTAAATAGAAAAAAGCAAGAAAAGAAGGAACAGGATAGCCAATTCGCATTACTAATAAAATAGGGAATAAGAATTGTGAAATAACATTTGCAGGGAAAAGGGAAACCGTATTTGACTAAAAGTGGTTAATCACATCGGTTTTGAGCACTCTTCGGTATTAGCGGAATGAGAATGAGGTCATGAACATTCTTGAGGTAGGAAAAGAGGAGGAAACGCAAAAAAGGTAAACTTGAGGTGCTAAAATACAGAAAAGTTTG
The DNA here is from genome assembly GCA_011762715.2 of Neuroterus valhalla. Classification (NCBI taxonomy): domain Eukaryota; kingdom Metazoa; phylum Arthropoda; class Insecta; order Hymenoptera; family Cynipidae; genus Neuroterus; species Neuroterus valhalla. The sequence continues at coordinate 14,126 of WSXT02185846.1, read as the reverse complement.
AAGAATCCGGAAAAAATGAAGAAATAGGAACCTAAAGGTTTGGAAGAGAAGAGGATAGACGAGATACTAGAGAGAATTAAGGGAGTAAATGGAATGTTGAAAGAGACTATAAGGCCGAAAAAGGACGGAGACATAGAAAGGAAAGTATGGTGGGATTAGGAATGTAGGAAAGGTAGAGAGAGAATAAAAGGGAGTGTTAGAGAATGTAGACGAGAAGAGATTACCGAAAAGAGTATTGTAGGAGAAAACTTGAATATGAGGGGATACTAGACAAGAAAGGGCAAGAGGAAAATGGAAGATATAAGGAAAAGGTTTATAGAGTGGTGGAGGAAGCGAAAAGATTCGGATGTATTAAATAGGTAAATAGAAAGAAGGAAGGGAGTGCATGATGATAGACATTTGAGTGAACGGATGAAGTACTCGAAAGGACTGTTAGGAGGAGAAGCCAAATATTTCTAGAAGAAGGGGAGAAGGTAGTTGAGGAAGAAGGGGGATATATAAAAGATATAATCAGTGAGGAAGTAAATGAGTCGATAGAAAGACCGCAGAAAATGATGATACAGGAGAGGATGGCATGGAGAATGATGCTTCCAAGTATGGAAGAGGGGAATGAGAAAGAGAAGAGATGTGGAATCCGGAAAGCATAATAAGTAATTCTGCTATCAAGAAGAGTAGAGGTTAGAGAGGAAGAAGAATATAAAGGTATCATTCTTATGTCGGTGGAGGAAAAGATCTATGCGACAGTGCTCAGGGACAGGGGAGGAAGTTAGGTAGAAGAGAAGGGAAGTATTCCACACAATCAGACGGGCTTTAGGAAAGGGATAGCATCAGGTAATCACATCTACGTCCTAAACTATGGAGTCAATATAAACTTGGGACGGAAAAGAGGTAAACTTGTGTCCTAGTTTCTGGGCTTCAAAGCAGCGTTCAACTCAGTGAATTGGTGGGTATTGAGGCAAGCAATGAAAGAAAGAGGTGTAGGTGAGGGGTCAATTGAAAGAACAAAAGAAATGTTAGCGGAAACAAGATTTGGAGTGAGGATAGAAAATAAGAAAGGAGAGTATTTCTGCACAGGGAGGGCTAGAGGACAAAGGGGAAGGAGGCATTATCTTGGGAAGCAGTAAGTTATACTCTTTAGCATATCCGAATGATTTTGTTTAACTAGCAGAGGACGGAAAAGGATAGAATTTGATATTGAAAACGTTTGAAGAATAAGAAAGAGGAGCAGATTTAACAATAAGCGTTATTAGGACAAAGATCATTCGCTCCAGGAATAGAAAGAAGAAAAAAGAGTACAAGTAGAAGGATGGAGTGTGTGAGTAAAGTGATGGGCCAAGCTAGGGGCATATGTAAGAGAAGGTTTAAGGATGATTGGGGGATGACTGGGGGATGAGCACATGGATGTTCGATGAACTAGTATGAAAGTATAGGCTGGGAGGAGTGGAGGGACCAAAGGAGAGTAAAAAGTCCTAATAAAAAATGCGTAATTATGGTACTGGAAGTAAGCTGGAGTTGTCCAGGATACATGTGGATAGTGAACTGTGTAGAGAGAAAATGGTAACTCGAAAAGTGAAGAAAGCTTAAAAGTTCAAAGAGAAGGTACAGAGAGAGGAAAGGTAATACAGATGGTTCAAAATGAAAAAGGAAGAGAGAGCAAATGCCAGAAAAATATGGTATGCATAAGGAGAAAATAGAATAACGGGAAACACCTTTCTAGCAATCACTCCAGGTAAAGAGTTTTGCAAATACACCCTTGCTTTCCCTAACATCTATACATCTCTTCATGCCTCCCTGCTTCCACAAAAAAGGTTCCAAAAGTAGCATATTATAAATGAGATGAAATTTAATCACACGACTCCTTCACCTAATTAAAATCCTAGATAAGGGACAGTAAAACACTTCAGTGTAATTTCTGTCACTGTACACCACGGAAGAATAAAGCAGTTTCAAAGAGCCGCAAGCGCGAAGTCATTGAAGAGATTTTCTTTGGAGATTGGGAATCACCGCTCTCAGCAATGAGTGCGTTTTATAAGGAGGATTCAGAAGAGTGATGGTTGTGGGTGCAAGTACTGTGACGAGGACTATAATAACGCGTTTCGACGATTATCGTGTCCGTCACGATTATGCGGCGCGTCAAGACAAGGAATGACATGATTTTCATAAAAAACTCTTTTATAACTGTTTCCTTTTTTTCATCCTCTTTTGTAATCGCTCGCTTTCTGGCTTCTTATATTATTATACATAGAAATTACGCGTGCGGTCGTGCGTAGAGTCGCGTACTTATAAACATAGCGGGGCCGAGCAGTTTTGTGATATGTGGGAAATATGTCTTTCTCTCGGTGCAAAGTGGCTATGGCTGCCTCTCCATCTCATTTGTCTTCAGGAATAGTTTATACCATAAGGCTAGAGGAGCATGAGTTCCAAGTGGGCTGGGAACCAGACAAGGTTCAACTTGAAACGAGCGACTTTTTATCCAACTTCCTTATTCGATATCTCTCCTTAATCGACCCGGTCGACTCGACTCGTCTACTGAGTATTACTATAGTAGCCGTTATTTCACCGTCTCGCTTGTGAGAGAGTCGCAGTTCAATTCCACTTCAATGTAAATCATCAGCGAGACGGGGTTAAGAAGAAAGAGGTTACGTCGATCTCGGGAGGATGGGAAACGGAGCTAAATCGCAAACGTCATGTGCAGCTACCGTTCTGCTGAATTAAATCCTGGATTTTATGCAACGAATTGCAGTTGAGGAAATTTTCTTACTTTTTCGGCTGATTGATAATGGAATTTGTTTATTCAAAATTTTAGTTTATTGTCGAATTTGTTCCGAAGTGGCGGATACGAGAGAAATTCAGTGTTGGTTCCATAATTTTTTGGTAAAACAATTCGAACTGTTCCAGAATAATTACCGAACTGGCAATGATTGTGAAAAGTCTTCGCGGCAAAAGTTTAAACAGATATTCACAAATGAGCGGGGTAGAAAAAATTAGGGTTTCTATAAGACGTCGAAGACCTGGAAGACCTAGAAAATTAATGGTATTTATAAAGAGTGGATGGAAAATATGGAAAGTCATGAAATGTCAAAAAAATAACTAGAAAACTTGATAAAGCCATACAATTTCGAAAGCCAACTCTTATAGCAACTTAGGAAAATCAAAGAAAATTGATGTTTTCCCTGAATGAATTTTCGTAATCCATTAAACGGTAAGAATTATGATACTCGTGCGCTGAAAATTCCCAAACTCTAAAATCAATCAAGACAATTATAATCCGACTTCAAATTTCGTTCAAAAAAGCCAATTATATTTCGCAACGAATTTTATCTGCAAGAATTGCAATTTTCTACCATTGAAAATAAATTTATTATCAGAAATAGTGAAAAAATTGTTTAGACTTCTTAGGGGTGACACTTTTTGAAAAATGCTTGGATTCATTTGAGAATACCTAGGAAACTGAAGAAAACTATCCAAAGGAGATGTCGGATAGCAATGAAAATAATTTTTTTTTTCGAATTTTTGGAATATGTCCACGTTTTGAGAATCCATGAACCTGAAAAACAGGTTTTTACGGATGTGTCTGTCTGTCTGTAAGTATGTATGTATGTATGTATGTATGTATGTATGTATGTATGTATGTATGTATGTATGTATGTATGCATGTATGTATGTATGCATGTATATATGTATGTATGTATGTATGTATGTATGTATGTATGTATGTATGTACGTAAGCATGTGTGTATGTGTGTATGTATTTTATCACGATCACTTTCGAAAAAACTAATCGATTTATATGTCAGAAACTGGAGGTCAAGTTCGCAAGCCAGCAATTTCGGATGAAAAATCAGAGAGGGGGAGAATTTTGAAAATTTTTTTGGACTTCTTTCTCCAAAACTCAAAAATTGTGAGTACAATTTCTTGTAACGCGTAAAAAGTGAAACAATTCATTTCAATCATTTTTTTCGATGAAATAAAATTGTCAAAGTTGTGGTATTTTCAAAATTCAAGAATAGAAACGAAAATGAAAAATTTTAGCCAAATAAGGCTCAAAGATTTGAAAATTGTGAGTATAGTTTCTTGTGGTAGATTAAAGTGAAACAATTTTTCCAAATGTTTTTTTTTTTCATAAAAAAAGAATCGTCAAAGCTGTGGCATTTTCCAAATTCGAAAAAATAAACAAGAATGAGAATTTTTAGCTGAACAAAAGAAGATATGAAAAAAGGCATATAAGAAACAATGTTTTTTTTTGGGAGCCCTATGCAAGGTACGAGAAAATATAAATAAAAAAAATCGTGCGCAGAAGAAAGGTCTTTGAATTTTTTTTAATTTACTTTTTGATAGGACAAGTTGTTTTTGCTTCATATTAGAAAAACCATAAAAAATGAAAAAAATGAACTTTTGGACGGTTCTGACAAGCTTTAGAAAAAACAAATAGACATAAGTTCCCGAAAAAGATCCATAAATTTGTCAAAATTTTTCCGATTGGACGCATTAAAGTTATTACTTGAATCATATAAAATAAAATAAAACATGAAACAATTATATTTCTAGAAAAAGTACGCAACATATGAATAAAATTGGGTCTATTTCATTCTAAGCGACGATTGTTTAAACAGATTCTCAAAATCTTATATATACATTTATAAATCATTAAAGAAATACGAAATCAATAATGCTTGTATTGAAATTCTGTGAAACTGATTGATTTTCTTTGTATCCAACCTTTTTTCAAAAATCTGCCTGCTGTGTGGACACACCAAATTATGCATTTAAAATTTCATTTTCTAACAAATAGAATTTTAACGTTGTACAAAAGCACACGTATAACCTTACCCTGTTGATAAAATTAAACATATTCTTGGTCTATAATGAAGTAAATAAGTAATAATAGAATAATTAGCATACATAATATTCACTTCTAATTGTTTATTAAGTAGATTTAGTATGTGGCAATCTGCACATTCATCGTTGCGTCGTAGACCTGCCGCACATTTGATCTATAGTATCGACACCGGCTTTCGTTTTATTTTGATCGGAGTCGGATTGGGAAATTTGTGGCCCCTGGGCGAAAATGAAAAATGCTGCCATGTTTTTCATTCGACACCAAAAATGTTTTTTTCTGTCCAAAATTTGACGCCTCGGGGCAGTGCCAATGTATTTGTTGATTACGTTCGTTTCACCAATTATAAAGTGTTATCGATTCATAGCAAGGAATCATTAGTAATGCTTGTTAATGCTGTGAAAGAAACGGTATGTTATGTATAAAAAAATTGTTTACTGACACTAAAATGTTCTAGAAAATTCTAGGGTTAGTTATAAACAGTTAATTGCACCGGAAAAATTAAGTGAAAACCTCCAAAAATACTCAGAAAGTGCATTTCTTGATTGTAGTTGTTTAAAAAATTATGAATTTTTATTTTCTAAGCAAATTTGATACTGAAGTTTTATTTTTAAGCAATACATGAGCAATTTTATGAAAAACCTTTATATAATGAATCAGAAATACTTGTTATGGATAGATGTTTAAAAAAATTTCCTTTGAAATAACAAATAATTTATAAACTTCCATCAATTCAAATAAATAACTTTTCATGTCCGCGCATTGTTAAAATCAGGTGCAAAGCAAGTAACAAATCGCTGCCAATCTTCACAAATTGATTTTTCGTTCAGTCATTTTTTTATAACATATTCAAATTTTTTTTTATTTACATTTCTATCGAACATTTTTTTTAAATAGTTTCTTAAAGTTTCCCAGGTGTTCCCATATGAATCCAAGCATTTCCCTAAACTCGGTATACGTTGAAAAACAAGAAAATTCTTCTTATATTTTTGACATCAATTAGAGAAACAATAACATTGAAATTGAGCGTCGGTCTTGACCATTTGATGCGAAAATAATTTAGCTACCTTTTGAGGGAAACAATGTCCAAATCTGATTATAATTGCCTTCTAAAAATCAATTTGTCCAGGGACGTTTTTACACTCTCATCAGAAAAGGTAAGATTTGTTTAGAATTCCCCCCCCCCTCCCCCATTTCCATTAAGTGTCCTCGTTTTGAGACCCCCTGAACCCAAAAAAAAAGTTTTTACAAATGTGTCTGTCTGTGTGTCTAATTGTCTGTCTGTTAGCACGATAATTGTTAAAAAATCCTATATTATAGATTAGCCAGCTATTATGAATAAAAATTCAAAAAGTTGAAGCATTTTGAAGATTTTCGATACAATTTTTTGCAAGATTCGAAGATTATCTTAAAGTTCTTTACATCTAGTATCTGAAAATCTGAACCATTCGTTCACACGACTTTTTTCGTTAAGAAAAGAATTGCTAGAGTTATAGCATTTTCAAAAATCCAAAATACAACTGAAAATGAAGATTACAAGCGACAAAACGCACGATATGAAAAGAAGTCAATGAAAGCAAAATGAACTAAGAAGGAAAAAAGTAGACAAAATTTATTTTCCATTAAAAACTAAAAATGTGTTATCAATCGTTTGTAATAGGATACGTAGTTTTGATTTCAATCGGGAAAAATAACTACAAAAATGAGATAACCAAATTTCCGAAGAAATGACGAAGGTTAAGACAAGAGATTGTAAGAGAAAAGTTATTCAAGGAAAAGATCTATAAATTTATTATCAATTTTACCATTAAACACGTAGTTTTTGTTTCCATCGTAAAAAATAAAAAAATTGAAAACAGATTTTCTAGAAAAACTACACAACATGTGAGAAAACTAAGGAAACAAAACTTCTCCACGGTTTTGGACAAACTTTGATCGAGTGCGCAGCACGAGTCACGCGATGAGAATGTATTCATGAAAGCCGGAGAAGCTTTAACAAAAAAGAATTCACAATCATCAAATTCATTAGTCGGTATTTTGCTTCTGAGTTTCAAAAGCTCTATATACAAATGTAGGGAAGTGCAAAGACCGAGCGCGTAGTGCGAGATAAAGTCACAACCGAGCGTGGAGCGCGAGGTGAGTTTATCATCGAGCTGGAAGCGCGAGATCTGGCATATATTTTATCATTCATTATTTACGATTCCAATAAATGTGAAACGACAACGTTAAACGATAAAAGACAGGAGGAGAAGGAAAGATACATCGAGGAGGTAGAGAAAGTAGTAAAGGGAGGAGTGACAAGGGGGGGGGGGGGTGTTAAACAGGGAAGGGAGAAAAAGGATACGAGTGAACAAGGATAAAAAAAATGAGTGAGCGGGTGGATTCGTCCAAGGGATTGTTAGAGGGCCAAAAAAAGAGGGAGAAGGAAGAAGAAAAAAGGTGATAGAGAGAGAAGGAGAAGATTTGAACAATATATTCTGGGGGAGAGTGAACGAGTCAATAGGAAAGATAAAAATAAATAGAGCAAGAGGGAGGATGGCATGAAGAATGAAGTACCTAAGCATGAGGGGAGGGATAAGGAGTAATATAAAAGATGTAGAGAGTATGTAACAAAGTATGGAGAGAAGAAGGAAAGACTGATGAATAGAGGATTGGATTAGTGATTTCATTCATGGAAGAAGGAGGGGTTCAAGGAGTAGAGGATTTTTAGGTAACATGCTTATATCGGTGGGTTTTAAAATCTATGTGGAAGTACTCAGAAACAGTCCATGAAGTCAGGTAGTGAAAAAGGAAGACCTCTACACAACCATAGAGGCTTTGGAAAAGGGAGGGGGACAACTGATAATATCCATGTAAGTTGTAAAAACTATTCAATGGATAGAAATATTGAGCGGAGAAGAAGAAAACTAGCAGCCTTGTTTATGGATTTCAAAGCAGCATTCGACTTACTGAAAAGAAAAGCGTTCTGTCAACCTATAGAAGAAGGGGGATTAGTTGAGGGGCTAATAATACAAATAGAAGAGATATTTGTTGAGACCAGACGTGGAGTAGGGATAGAAGATGAAAAAGGAGAGGGATCTCAGACAATAAGAGGAGTCAGACAAGGTTGCCCGTTATGTCTGCTATTGTAATATCTAATGTTGGTAGACTTAGATAAAAAGCTAAAGGAAAAAAAAGGAGTTACGATCTGAAGTAGCAGTAAGCTTTACTCTTCAGTATTTGTGAATGATGATGTACTATTGGCAGTTGACGAAAGAGAGCTGCATTTGGTTTTCCAGGGATTTAAAAAGTATGTAAGAAGAAAAAATTCCACGGTAAATGTGAGTAAGGCCAGGATAGTGTGCTTCAGGAATGGAAGGAATGAAGAAGATGAGTGGAAGTACGTCGGAGAAATAGTGGACATAGTGTAGGAATGCCGTTACTCAGGGTTTCGTTTTGAAGCAGGGGGTGGCAACGAATAAAAAGTAAAAAAAGGAAGGAGAGTGCGGATAGAGGAATGGGTTAAGTTTTAAGAATAGGGAAGATATATTTCAGGGACGAAAGGAGAATAAGAATACAGATGCTTGATGTGCCAGTATGGACAGGCTCGTGTTGTGGAGTAGAAATTTGGGGGTAGAAGGAGCAAAAGAGAGTAGAATGTCTCCAAGGAAGATTATCTAGGTGGGTGATGGGAGCCGGCTGGAGTTGTCCAAGTTGGATGCTCGAAGATAAGTAGTTTTCAAGATTTCCATTTAGGAAATAATTGACCATTCGAAAGACTACCTTTTCATTCATCCTTGAAAAATTCTATCGTCATCAAAATTTGTATCATTCCTTAAGGCTCAAATTGTTTTCGGGTATAGTTTTTGAGCAGTGCTTTCTCAATCCCTTAACTATTCAATAACCAAGTCCTAACCCCTTCAAACACAGCAACTATAGCCAAAATGGGCTCCTCGAAAGTTGATTCCAGCCGGAAGAGTAAGCAAACAGAATAAGAGAAGGAAGGCACAAGACCTAAAAAGCAGCCGTGCAGCGTCACGGATTCAGGAATCCAAAGAATAAGACGGTAGAGCAAAGATGAACAAAAAGAATGAGAGGGAGGTTTCGTACAACAGAGCACCCTATTGCCGCAAACGATTTTGAGGGTAAATCGGCCACAGCGTGGCAGAACCTGCACAACTGGAATTAGCGTCATTTTAATCAGGATATATAATGATCACGTTGACACGCGAGGTTTGCTGGTATTGGAGGTACGGATGAGATGGTGGCTTTAGCAGCAAAGCGGTGAGAAAGGGAAAGGGTGAATAGGGGTGGTTGGGGGTTACGAACGCAGGTTGCCGCGCATTCGTTACGAGCCGATAGCAATTGTTTCCCCTATCTGCGAGTTCCACTGCGACACCGATTCTTGTGTGGGTGTCACATATACATGAATAGACGCTGTCTGTACGCTATGTGTACCTACTTACGACCCATGTATACGGAAGCGGTCTTATGTAATCACACAGTACACTGAGTATAGATTGTATTCTATCGGTACATACGGTTATTCCAACCCCGCATTGGTAGAACCGGATTAGGAATTTTCTTTTTTCATCTTAACTTTTTCTTGCATAGTACTAATCCTTCTAATCTTTATGAGTTGTTACCCTAGAACCACAGTACAGCCTCTCAATAGGGCGCCTCTCAATAAGGCGCCTTCGCCTGAAGCACGCTCGAACGCTACCCCCTCTTTCTAGCCTTCATATACGAAGAATAACGGCTTCCTTTTTACTAATCAAAAAGATGTCTCATCACTTGATTTCAAGAATGTAACGTTCCTGTAATCTGGTTATCAAAACATTTAAATATATCTATACGTCATGAGAGGAAGAATTTTTTTTCCATTATAAGAAAAACGTTTTCCAAAATTTGTTGCTTCGTGAAATTTTTTTAGCTGACTCAAATTTGATAATCGAATTGAAGATAGCCAAAACCTACAAAAAGAATTATAATCTTCATTTTTCCAAAAACATGTGTTTGGCACGTTCTGTTTGCTTTTCCTCATATATCTGACTTGGGACAGGGAATTTCAGAAAATAATTATAGTTTTCATTTTAGGGCAGAGAGTATCAGTGAAGAAGTAAAATTTACCTTGAAAAAGGGAATTTTTTACATCAAACGGGAACTTGTTAAACTAATTATAATTCGGATTCAGAAGAGAGGAATTTAAAAAAATCGTTTCTCCGAATCAAAATTCGTGGCAGTTTTAAAGTTTCCTTTACTCAATTTTAAATAAAGAAAGTACTTCAAGCAGTCTTTAGCGTAGAAGTAGTGTTCCGAAGAAGAAATATTCCTCAATTAGGATAGAAAGCTTGTTTACATCGCTAATTGCAAATTCATCCTTTTTTAATTAAAAAATCAACAACGTGTTTGAAATTTACATTTTTTTGTTGAAAATCAAATTTTCTTGTTAAAGTTCCATTATTTCGATGCAAAATTTGAATACGGTTGAGATTGTAACTACTTTCATAAAAACCAATCCATCTTTTTCTGGTGAAAATTCAAGTATATAGTTGAACATTGATTTTTGTATTTGAGAATTAAACCATTTTTTCGAGAATGTATGTACTGGTTGGAAGATTTGCTGTTTCGTAGAAAATTAATCTTTATGGTCAAAAATTAATATTTTTGCTCAAAATACATCTATACATTTGAAGATTCATCAGTTTGGTCAAAAATCAATTTCTTCAAAAGAAAATTTAACTGTTTCATTTTTAGTGGAAAATTGATCTTTCCTAGTTCAAAATCCGATATTTGGGTGAAAATTTGTCATGTTGAAATAAAAATTCATGTATTTCGTTGAAACTTCTCATATTTTGTTGAAAAATCCATTTTTTGTAGAAAACTATCCTTCTCTTTGGAAATTAATATTCTTTTTCAAAAATTTTTCTCAACAATTAACAATTCAAGTTATAGAGTCAAACAGTTTTCATTTTAGTTGAACATTCATTTAGTTAAAAACTCTCTTATGTTTGGTTTAAAATTGATTTTGTAAGTCACAAATATCACTTCCATGTTGGTTTGACAATTTTTATTTTTATTGTTCAAATTTCAACCATCCTGTTAAAAAATTATAATTTTTGATTGTAGATGAATTTTTTGTCAAAACTTGAACTATTCCAGTTTAATGTTTATCATTTAAGCTATCATCATTTTGTGCATTATTGTAATGATTTTTTGACAGTTAGTTTTTTCTCTAACTGAAAATTTAGGTTATTCCAATTGGAAATTCCATAGTTAAGGTTAAAAAATCTTTTTGTTTAGCAAACATGCATTTTTTTCAATTTAAAATTGGAGTAATCAAAGTTTCGTTGAAGATTTATCTTTTTTAGTAAAATTTAATTTATCTGTTTGAAAACTAAACTCCTTCAGTTGAAGATTCTTTCTCTTGGTATGAAAAATTCATTTTTTGTTTGAAATTGGTTTCCTGAGCTAAAAATTTTACTATTCCATTTTTGGTCGAAAATAATCATTTTTCTGATTTGCAATGCGGCTATTATGTTTAATCATTATATTTGTCCTTAGAAAATGATTCTCTCTATTTGGAAATCAATACTCTTGTTTTGAAATTCTAAATTTTCTAAATGCTCGGCAATCAATTTTCAAGAGAATTGTAGTTTGCGATTTTTGAATTTGTTTCTCAGATGAACAATATATAAACAAATAAAGTGACAAAAATAGCAGCTCCAGGTTTGTGAATTTCTAACTTACGAAGAAATGCTGAAATAGGCTAACTATCGGCCAGAAATATTGTCACAATTCTCATAGAACAGCAATAATTCTATTATTATTCAAGGTAATTATTATAAACAATTTTCATAAACAAATTCTCACTTTCGTGTATTGCTCATCAGAATAATTTTTGTTTTGCTCTGATTGCTAATATTTTTCATGAAAGTTATAATTTGAAACAATAAATTAGCATAAAATAAGAATTACTATTTTTGAAAACAATTTTGTTAAATATATCTACCAAACGGCCATTTCCTCCAAGAAAAAAATGTTTTTTCTCCAATTATTATTGGAGTGACATTTATTGCGTGACTAACCAACGAAATGGAGTAATGAATAATTTATGTGATTGTTATAAACAATTATTTTAAAAACTGAGATTTATCACTTTTAAATGTAAAAAGGACGGGTTTTCCACTCAAATTATCCGACAATAAATTAAAAATGATTCCAAAATTTGATAGGGGACACTATATAATGATTTGCGTAATTGTTAATAATAATTTCTATAGTTGGGAGCAAAAACGCTTTACTTGCGTTTTAAGGAGTTCTAAATCGTAATTAATCTCTCTAATTTTTTTCAAAATAGTCTCATTCTTATTATAAACATCGATTGTTTCTTTGATTCAATATGACGAATAAGATTATCACAAAAATGATTAAAGAAAATATAACTTTTTTCTACGACCAACCGCAGATAGTTATAGATGAATAACAAAATTGTTCTTAACGATTACGTAAATTGTTATTTGATGTCCCCTATCAAATTTTGGAATCATTTTTTGTTTATTGTCGGATAATTTCAGTGGAAAACCCGTCCTTTTTACATGTTAAACTGATAAATCTCAGGGTTAAAAAAATTGTTTATAATAATCACATAAATTATTTATTACTCCATTTTTTTGGTGAGTCATCGCAACAAATTTCACGCCAATAATAATTGGAGGAAAACAAATTTTTTCTGGAAGGAAATGGCCAATTGGGAGATTTATTCATAAAAATTGTTTATAAAAATAGTAATTCTTAATCTACGCTAATTAATTCTTTCAAATTATGACTCCTATGAAAAAAATCAGCAATTAGAGTAGAAAAAATTAATGAATTTTGAATCCAAAAAGACAACTTTTCATCAAGATAATAAGTTCGATCTTAAACCCAAAAGGGTGACTATAAAAAATTAATAATAATTTTTAAGTTTAAATCGTAATTGAAACGAAAACTATTCGTCTTATCGGCAATTAGTCAACAATAAATTTTCAGATTTTATTGAGGTTGACAATTTTTTGTACTTTTATTTTTTTCATATTCCACATAGTTTTGCTGAAAAATAAAATTTGTCATTTTTGGTAACATCTTTTACGATTTAAATCCGTGAAAGTCATTTTTCGCATAAGACCAATACCTTCTCATTGAGAATGAGAATGTGAAAATTCTTGAACATTCTGAATAATCCGTATTAAATCTATTCGTAAAGCTTATATTTAACTTGTTTTACTGAATATTTTCAAAGTAAAAAATATGAAGTTTAATGTCCATTTAAACAGTAATTCTCATGTCTGTAATTAATTAAAATTCTTATTAATTTTTTATACTCATCCTTTTTGGTTTAAGATCGAACTTACTATCTTGTTGAAAAATTGTCTTTCTGGATTCAAAATTCATTATATTATGATAAAAAGCTTAACTTCTTCAGTGGAGCATTGATTTTCTAATAAAAGCCAAATGTCTTGTTCAAACTCATATTTCTGAACTGAACATTAAACTCTTTTGTAGCAAATTCGTCTTTTTGGCCTGAATGGCAACTGTGCCTCACAGCCCGTCAAGATTTTGTGACTAAAAACACACTATATGCAAAAACCATTGTTTATTGATAAAAAAGTGGTTTTCAATGTATGCATTGATATTTTTAGGTGCTAAGGATAATAATTGTGTTACATCTCTCCGTATTCTGAAATAAATAAAACCAACTTTATTCCTCGTCTGATGAGATAATAGAATCTTCAACTCACTCATCGTTCGTGATTGAGTCGAAGCACTGATTGAAAAATAATCGCAGTAATTAACATAACTACGATACATGAAAATAATTTTTTTTGAATTTTCAAGACATTTTTCAAGAATCCCAAGCAAGAATCAATTGACTAATTTATCAATACGTATCGCATTTCTGTTATATTTAGGAACATTTCTTTCCCACGAACTTTCATTCTTCGTTCGTTTTCTACCATTCGTTGGTTTCAAATTATTTTCCATTTGAACTAATCTGATGCATTCAGTTTTGGTAAAGAAACAACCAAAAAGCATAAATAAGCATATTTACAAATACAGGTCAGACGAAGGACAAGCCGAATACAAGGAAAAAAAATCTGCCCGCTGCGCGGGCACATTCTCATAGCGCGCTTCGCTCGCAAGTTTGAGCGCGCCTATGGCGCGCGTCTTTCGGATCTCGCGCTTCCCGCTCTATGGTAATCTTACCTCGCGCTCCGCGCTCGGTTATGAATTTACCTCGCGCTACGCGCTCGGCCTTTGCACCTCCCTA
>WSXT02185836.1:0-20509 GCA_011762715.2 Neuroterus valhalla | reverse complement strand
TCGACATTTCGCTTTTGAGTTTCACAAGCTTCTTATACAACTGTAGGGAGGTACAAAGGCCGAGCGCGTAGCGCGAGATAGATTCATAACCGAGCGCGGAGCGCGAGGTGAGTTTCCCATCGAGCGCGAAGCGCGAGATCCGAAAGTCGCGCGCCATAGGCGCGCTTAAACTCGTGAGCGAAGCGAGCCGCGCGCGGAGCGCGCGATGAGAATGTGCCCGCGCAGCGGGCAGATTTTGTTTTTTTTTTAACTCCATTACAAAGTTATCTCAAGTGGAATTAAACTGTTTAAGATTAAAATAGAAATATCTTCTTCGTTTCAAAAATCGACTCCTCATTTTTTGGGTAATCTATATTTTTTTGAGAATTCCATAACTTGGTTGAAAAGTCATATATCTGGTTAAATGTTTGTACATATGATTGAATGTTGAACTTCTTCGTAAAAATTTAATCTTCCCGTTGAAGATTTATCATTTAAGGATAAGATATCATTTTTGGATGAATCCAACTTCTTCTGATTTAATATTAAAAAACTGTTCAGTCAATTTTTAGGTTGAAATATAAACTATTACATTTTTAGTTGAGAATCTATCTTTTTGGTTATGAAAATTAATTTTTTTGGTCAAAAATTTATTTATTTGGTTTGTAATTTTTCCAGTATGATATTAATCATCTTGGTTTTGAATTTGTAATTTTAGTTCGAAAATTTATCATTTCTGATTGCATACTTTTATATTTATTAGGAAAAAAAATTTGCTTGTCCAAAAATGCAACTATTTGGTTAAAAATTATTCTTGGTTGAGGATCCAACTATTGAAAAATAAACTTTTAGGAAGAAAGTTAATCTTTTCGGTAAAAAAAATCCAAGTATTTGTTTACCACATTTAATGTATTGGTGAAAATTAGTCTTTTTGGTGAAATTAGTCTTTTTGGTGAAAAATGAATCTCTTTGGTTGAAAATTCATACATTTGATTAAAAATAATTTTTTCCATTAGAAAGCGAATAATCTTGAACACAAAATCAAAGTTTGCAGTTGAAAATGTGATTATTTGGTTTTTTCTTATTTCCATTTTACACAAAATTCGTTGTTTCAGTTCCAAAAATCAACGTTTTGGATCACATTTTTTCTTCTATTGGAAAAAAACTTTTCCCTATCCAAAAATTCATCTTCTCATTCAGAAATTGATCTTTCTCAATAAAAAATGCAACCGTAAAGTTGAAAATGAATGTTGGTTTAGGATTCGACCATCTCATTGAAAATTCGACTATTAAGGGAAAAATTATTCTTTTGCGTTACAAAAATGAAAAATTTGTTCAACAAATCAAGTATTTTGTTTACAATTAGTCTTTTTGTAGAAAATATTTCTTTGCAGATGATTTTTCCCGGTTAGTTGAAAGTAGAACTTTTTTGACGAAAAACTTTTTTTTTTGTAGGAAATATATCCTATAGTTATTTGGTTAAAAATTACTCCTTTTTCAGAAAATTAGGTCCTCTTGGTTGAAAATGATGATCTGCAGTTGAAAATTCATTCATTTGATTTTGAAATTGAATTATTTTGTTGAAAAGTCATTCTTCTGATTGAAAATTAATAGTTGAACATTCAATTGCTCCGTTGCAAATTCGTTTTTTCTGATTGAATTAGATTATTTAATGAAATCTTCTTAGGTTGAAATATCAAATAGTATATTTTTTGTTTGAGAGTTCAACTTCTGGTTTGGAAATTCAACTATTTGGTTCAGAAAAAAAACTACTTTGTGAAAAGATAATTTTTTTTATTGAAGAATTATTCCAAGTTTTTATTCAACAATTCCATCTGTGGTTGAAAATTTATTTTTTTATAGAAAATTCGTTTTTCAGCTTCAAAATTCAACATTTAGGGTGACTCTTTTTGTTAATTCAGATGAGAATCTTTACTATCAAAAAATTCGCAGTTTTATTATGAACTATTCTTTTTCAGTTGAAAATGAAACTGTTTGGTTCAAAATTCATCTTGGTTGAGGACTCACCCTCAGACTCACCTCTCTTATTGGTACGAAAAGTGCCCTGAGAAAATTGGAGTAAGGCAATTTTTTGACGTTAGAGTTAGGCCATTTTGACGTTGACCAATGCGATTTGTTGGTTAAAAACTCAATAATTTCATTGAAAATTCGTTTTTCTAGCTTAAAAATTTAACACTTTGCAACTTTTTTTGTTTATTGAGATAAAAATCTCTTTTCTTAGGAAATTCGTCTTTCTATTCATGAATTAATCTTTTCCAGCTGAAAATGCATCTGTCTGGTTGAAAATTAATCTTAGTTGACAATTTAAAGCTTTTGTTGGTAAAAAAAAGTGCCCTAAAGAAATTGAAGATAGGAAATTTATCACGATTATTAGAATAAATTAGGGAATCAATCACATTGAATGATTTGAATTTGTCTCATTTTTAATGAAAAGAATAATGTTATATTATAACAATAAGATACATACAAATATTGATATAAACAATTTGTTCAATTTATTGTCTGATATTATTTAAATATTTTAAAATATTTGATGATTTATCCAGTTGTTGGAGATGCGAACAGCAAAATAGGAGGTTCATTGAACTGCATTGACAATTTAGTAATTTATGGGCTTCCAGGCGAAGGGCTTCCATTGCACCAGAGAACGATGACTCTTTTGTTGTAAACACATTTATAACTCGCAAGTAACGTATTTTCAAATAAATTATTATCTTTCAGTTGCTCCATCTAAAGTTTGATATTTGAAAGAAATTTGAATTTGAAAGGAATCGTTTTGAGCTCTATAATAATTCTTTCAGTGAATGTAAAAACCGGATAAGAGCCACAAATAAGCATAACATCTTCTGAATATTGAGAAACACCATTTTTTTGAACTGTCAAAATTATATCGTATATTCGGATAATTATATTTGTGAAAATAAACAATAATAAGATCAAAAATGTTACTCATTGGTACACATGCTATAATGATTAATTCTTTAATCGCAAATCATTGAAAGGTAGCTGAAAAATCAACAATTTCAGGTTATATTACCATTTTCGGCTGGAGTTAAGTATTTTTCATGAACAAATTATTAGATTTTGAAGAGTAAACCTATAAAAACTATTTATGTTTTCTTTTCTAACGATAGTTATTATATTCTAACGGTTTATAATTTCTTAACAATTTTAGGTTATGTTATCATTAAAACAAAATACAGATATTTTCAAGCACGAAGCATGATTCAAATAAGACTTGGAATCTTCCAGCAATTACGAATCATGTTTGTGTTTCATAATAGAAATAAATATTTTCTTTCTTATCAAAACTTCGAAGCCCAAAACATTATATTTTGAAAAAGACTAGCGATTGTTGAACAATTTCAGGTTTCATCAACATTTTTTTCAAAAGATCTAGTTTTTGAACAGAATTCATAATGTATTGAATAATTAAATTATAATAAATTTGAAACAAATAACTTATGTCCGAAATTGGTGTTTTTTATTAAAAAAAAATATTAATAATACCATTTGGCACTTTTTCACTATCCTTCAGTTTATTATCATTCAGAGTCATCGAATTTACAGTTTTTGGTTTTGTTTGCATTTTATTCCGGAAATCGGTACTTTTGGAAAAAAATTGTTGATTTTCTAAGATGAAACATTTTTTTTTAAATATTTAATGTTATGGTAACATAATTCGAAACATCACGTTTAGAATAAAATTTACAATGTTAAACAATTTGTTATTGTATAATGTCAATGTTTTTTTTCAAAATTATTATGGTTTATGAAAATTCACAATATTTTTATGATCTTGGTAGTATTTTTCATACAAAAATATTAATGTTTGAAATTCTTATCGAAAAATTTCCAGATTCCGAAAAATATTCGAAATTTTCAACTATTTAAAGTTATGTTAGCAGTTTATATCGCAAACTGGCATTTTGGAAAATCCCATAAAATCTGAGAAGATTTAGAATATTACAACAATTTTGGACTTGTTGATTTTCATCGGCAGAAATGAATATTTTTAAATATAAAGAAATGATATTTTAAAAAAAATTCAAACTTTTCATAGATTTTGAGTGATGCTGGTGTGCAGTGGAAATTTAACGTTTTTTGAAGCAATAATTTCCTGCTTTCTGAGCTTATATTTTGAAGTAATGAAAATAAACTTCAACTATTATTACAACTATTATTCTTCCGTCTATAAGTAACAAAAATTCATATTTTATCCCATTTTTCCTAGAAAATTCGTTTCTCTTGGAATAATTCAACTGTTTTTTCCTTTCAATCAAACTTTCCTGGTTGAATATTAAACTTTAAATTATTTTTGCAGAGAATTAGAGAATCCGATTGAAAATTATATTAAGGTTTGGGAATGAAATTCAACTGTTTGGCGGAAAATTCGTCTTTTTGTGTCAACAATTCATCTTTTTCGTCAAGAATAAATTTTCTGAACTAAAAATTCAACCATTTTCGTGGGGAAAAAAAACTTATTTCCGGTTGAAAATTCGTTTTCCTAGAATGACAATTCATCTGTTTCGTGAAAATTTGTCTTTTAAGCTTTGAACTCCAACAACTGTTGGAAATTAACTTTTTTGGTACAGAATCCAACATTTTAGTTGTAATTTTTTCCTTGAATAATGCATTCTTTTTGGTTGGAACTTGGTATTTTTGAGTTGAAACCGGAACTATTTCAGTAGAAATTACTTTTTTTTTAATTTAAAATAAAACTTCGTTTTATAATTCTTCTGTTTCGGTTGAAGATTGCACATTCTGTATAAAAATTCGTCTTTTGTAGTTAAATTCAAATGTTTGCGATTTGAGATAGAGAACTTTTTGGTTGAAAATACAACCATTCGGTTCAAGGCCGTAGCCAGAAAAAAATTTCGGGGTAGGTTCCACCTCTTTTGCTTCCATGTAGCTACGGCCTTGATTCGGTTGAAAGTTTTTATTCTTTGTTGTTGGAAATTAACTTTGTTGGTTAAAAATAAAACATTTTGGTTGTCCTTTTTTCACAGAAATTAAAATTCAAGTTCTGAATTAGTGTGAAAAGTTGTAAAAAATAAATAAAGTTCTATTTTAATGTCCCTTGTTTGGAAAAAAGCCCTTTTTACCTCAAACTGAACAATAAAACCGCTGTAATCTCTGTAATTGAACCTAACGACTCATATAATTGAACTTTTGAAGATAGAATCAAGAGCTTGCCTCAGGAATGTAACTACCACATAAATTCTAAGTGCAGGGAAGCAAGTCAATTATCTTGAAGCGAAAGTCTTTAAATCTTTTAAAGGGAATAATTGGTAAAGTACAGGGGGGGGGGGGGGGTGAAATTTCGAAGAGGCAGGGGTGTTTAGAGAGTGGGGTCGAGGGCAGAAAAAGACCTGGCGGTGCAGGTGGTAGAAGACCGGAAGACCTGGAGACTTGAGACGTCTGCCAGTGTTGCGTGGGGCGCGACCACCATAACTATACCATAGGAATCTTCGGCGCGGCGCCGCGCTACGCGGCTTTTGAACCGTGTCAAAAGATCTTTGACGAAGGTGCAATAAAGGGAAGATACAGAGAAAAAAAAACGAACAAAGAATTCGTAAACAACTCCAGATAAAATAAGGAAACCTTTTTCGAATTAATACCTCCCTCATTCTTTTTTTAGATTTTTTTACAATAAATCTATTCCTAAATTAGTAGGTTCGATTTCTTCAGCAACATTTTTTTTGGGTCTTATATGGGAAACGATCACTGGTGAGAATCTTTTAATTTTTTGTTACTGAATCAGAATTGTTGGAATTCTTTTTAGAAATTTGTTTGATAAATAAGAGAAGAATAGAGTCGATACAAAAATTATTTACATTTTAACAAACAATCGAAAGAAGATTGATATTCAACCAAAAGCAGTTGGATTTTTGACGAAAAAAAAACGAGAACGTATGAAGTTTTCCTTTCAACAAAATAGTTTAATTATTCACACAATAGTTGAATTTTCATCAAACAAAAGTTAACTTTTAAAACTAAAATATGAATTTTACAACCGAGAACCGGTTGCATTCTCAACAGGAACTTTGAACAATCAAAGAACGAATTTTCAAAAAAATAATTGAACTTTCAACAAAATAATTGAACTTTTAACAAAATGATGGAACTTCTAAAGAAATAGACGAATACTAAACTCAAACAGCCGAATTTGTTAAACCAATAGTTAAATTTTTGAACCAAGATGATTATACATATTTCTACCAAAAGAACGAACTTTCACTAGAACGTAAAATTTTTAACCAAAAAGGATCAATTCTTTAGAAAAGTCAAATTTCAAACGATGAGGCATGAATTTCCAACCAATTTGTAAGATTTTTAACTAAAAATCATAATTTGTAAACCGCAAAATGAATGCATAAATAAATTTTCAGTTTGAAAAATAAAAATGTTAACTTTCGCCAAAATAAATTAATCTTCAAACAAAACGATACATTTTTAATTCACTAGATTAATTCCCTGCAGTCATCTAATCATTATTTCATGAATAAAGAAGTTAAAACATTAAAATTTCAACAAAATAGATCGAATTTCGACCTAATAGTCAGATTTTCGAAAAAAGATGAATAATATTGGACGAAAGACAGTTCAATTTAGGACACAATATAAACTAAAAAGATTAGTTAAATTTTCAACCAGATAGTTGAAATTTCTTACCGAAATTTAATATTAAATATTAATATTAAATTTTTAAAAATATAGACTGAAATATAATTATTCTTAACAAGGAAGGATGAATGTCTAACAAGAAAGATTAAAATCCAACTGAAGAGCCAATTTTTCACAAAATACATGAATTTCACCAAACTAATGAACTTCCTCCCAAAAAAAGACCAATTTTTAACTGAATAGTTAAATTTTCCACGAAATTTCTAAATTAAAAAAAGAAGGATGAACTCACAACAAAAAAAGGGAATTCCCATAAAGTAGTTAAACTTTGAACAAACTCGCTGTCCTTTTTATGTATGAAAATAGAGTATTTCGAATTGATGAAGACGAAAAAAAAAAGGGCAAAAATAGTTCAAAAACACAGGAGTTTTCAATTTTAAAAAAGGGAATGGAGATTCTTTTATCTAATAATAAGAATATTCGAAATCACTTGAAATTGTACTTATAAAATGCATAAATTCTTATATCTGAATTTGAACAAATGAAAATTTCAATTGAAGGCAAATATGTTTAAAAAAATCAAGTCTCAAAACATGAGAAGAGGCCAAAATAATTTATAAGATTTCAATCAGATTTTTAGAAAACTTAACGAATTTGGGAGTTAAATTCAAGAAAATTCAAATTAATTGGAAAACATTGAAGGGGAATACAAATAATTTGAATGAATTGAAAACAATTTTTAAATTTCTAAAAATTCATCAAGTTCAGTTGGTCTGAAATGAATTCAAAAAAATCCAAGGGTACCCAAAATAGTTTGGAAAAATTCAAATAAATTATCAAATTCAATAGAGTTCTGAATGATATAAAATTTTATAAAGAATTAAGGAGAAATTATTAATGATTTTGGATAAATTAAAAAAGAAAGAATGTCTGAAATTCAGTTGAATGACATTTTGATGAGATCAAGGAGATAATTGATTATTATGAAAAATATATTACTAACTCTTTTCTTTATATCATACATTTTTATTCATTATAAATATGAATTTATTTATGCTCTTGCAAAGAAAAAGATAAAAGTTTACTCTCTTGTTATGTATTCTATTTCACTTTTACGTGCATCTTGAGTATCCTCATGGTTGAAATTTACAACCAAACAAACATGATCATTTTTCTTTTTTGCAGTGATAAACTATGACCCGTGCCTCACTTGTCTTCAGTACAATGAGAGTTACAATTTAGGATGCCATAAAAGTTTGGTTAAAATGTGAGAAAAAAAATGTTGTACTGACAAATTTTTTGTTTAAATTGTGAAAAGTGATTTAATGTGTCTGAATTGTTTCTTTTGAAAAATTTTTTATTGAGGTTTTCTGAAATTACGGACCAAAAGTTGCTCTATTCACAGGAAGACAATTTTTGGTCAACGGAATCTTCATATTATGAATGTGAATCTTTCTGAAAAATACAATCATTTTTTATTATATTATATCCCATGCATAAACCAGTGTTGCATCTTCAACAAAAGATATATAAATGAGTTTTCAACGAAGAAGTTCAATCTCCACCCAAACAAATATCAAGTTTCAACGAAAAATGTAAGAGTTGATATTTCTATTAGAAAAATTAAACTCAAACTTTTAACATAGTACGTAAAATTTGGACAAAATATTTAAATCCTCAACCAAAACAAATTAATTTGCAACCCAACAGTTGCACTTGCAAACCAAAAAAGGGGAATTTTTTACAAAGCAGTTGAGTCTGAAGATGACAAAACGAATTTTCCATTAAAAGAATACATTTTTAACAAAGGAGTAAAACCCTTACTCCAAAAAAAGATGATGTTTCAACAGAAAAGACAATAGTTCATATTTCAATCGGTATAATTAGATATTCAACCAAATAGAGGATACCTTAAAATAAAAAATATGATTTATTAACTTAAATTAAGAACCTACAACAAAAGAATGAATTCTTAACAAAGTAATCAAACTCTCAACCTGGCATAGAGCATTTGAACAAAAAAGTTGAACCCTCAATCAAAACAGATTAATTTGCAGCCAGAGAGTTGCAGTTTGCAAACTCCAAAAAATTAAATTTTTGAATTGAAAAGTCACAATTACCACAAAAATAAATCAACTTCCAATGAAATTGTTACAACTTCTACCAAAAAAATGAATATTTAACTGAAAAAAATAAGACTTTCAATAATGTAGTTCAACTTTCAACCAAGCTGTTGAATTTCCAACAAGAAAGTTTATTTTGAACCCTAAAAGTCGAATTTTGACTGAACTGTTGAAATTTCTACATGAAAGTATAACCTTAATGAAAGTGTTGAATTTTTAGTCAAACAAAAATAGAATAATCAAATTTTAAGTTGAAAAAAATTATTTGCACCAAGGAAACGTAGCATCCACAAAAATGAAATAGTTAAACTCTCGGTTGAAAAAATTCATTTTGAACCGAAAATATCGGAGAATTAGGAACAGTTAATTTCACAACCCAAACGTATGAAATTTTGGCATGGCAGAGAATTAACAACAAAATACTTAAATCCTAAACAAAAACAGATTAAATTTTTTTTTAAAAGTACAATTTTCACCCAAATAGTTGAATTTACGACTGAAGGGTTTAATATTCATCGCAATTGATGACTTTTTATCCCAAGTCAAATTTCCTACGGAAAAATCGAGTTTTGAAACCAAAAATAAGAATTTATAGCAGAATAATTGAATTTTTTAATAAAAATTGTTCAAGTTTGAGATACATAAAATAACGATTAACATTTCGGAACTTTATTTTTTTGTGAAATCTTGACTTATGACAATTTTATTTCATTGCATTCTTTTCTCAACAATGGTTTCGGAAGTGATTTTTTTTTAATTTCAGCAATTTGAGGATGAACAATAAAAAAACCATTTTTAAACTTGACAGATTTAATAATATTTTAATCGCGGCGATGAAAAGATATCTAGTTAGTGCCTGGCAAGAAGTTCTAGCTAGGCTAGAGCCTGGCTTAGAAATAGTCCATCACTCACAATTTTTCCCAATCAGTCCTCGAGCAGAAATAGGGAAAACTTTACAGGGCCCAACCAAATACCGATCTCAGTTTCTACATGGGCTGCCCGGTAAGAATAGAAGATAATTCAGAATCTGCATCCCTTGGAATACGCGATTTTCCCTCCACCACGATACTCGTCAGAGGATAGAAAAAGAGAAAAAATGTAATCTATTTTGATTCCTTTCCCCCGTGTTTTTCACAAGCTTGACATAACCTCAACTAAACTTACAAAAATGATTGTTTGTACAGCAACCAAATTACTGCAGAAGTTTGCAAATTAAAAAATCAAATAAGATGTTACATTATAATAAATTATCTCATCGTTGAACATTTATTTAATTCAATTCTATTTTTGCAAAAAAAGAAAGAAAATCGTGCTAACAAAATTGGAAAATTACTTATCACCACATTTTTTAGTCGTGAATCAACCCTAGAGATTTATATATACAATTAGGTGTGTTCCTAAACTTTTTTTCAAAAAAATAATTTTGGAACGATAAACAAAAATATTTTTAGGTTAAAAAATGGAGGAAATGAAAAGTTATAACTCCTAGACTTTAGATTATCTTGTTATAAATTCTGTGTGATGGGAAAGTAGCATATTACTTATAAGCAGCATTTACTTTAAGACCTGAAAATAATAAATTTTTTCTTTATTCATCTCTTCTCGTCATATTTCCAAAATGGAAGCTTTTTTACTTTGTGAAAACTTTAAACTCTCTTGGGACGTGAAATTTCATTCGAAATAGCACAAACTCCAAATTATAGAAACATCAGAATTCGAATAATTGAATATTTAAAAAATTAAAAGAATGAGAGTTTCAGCAGGGACCGAAACCAAACTTCAAATCATCGGCGGTTTGAATTATGGAAGTTTCACTGCAGTAGTTTTGAATTTCACTCGACTGAACTTATCTTAGAGACAGTAAGAAAAAATTGTAGGGTAGTAAAACACTGTTGATGGATATGAATCACACTGGTTGGGTTGATAAAAACAGAAGGAACTTGGTCACATATTTTGAAATTGAAAAATGAAAGGTTATCCCGAATCGAAAAATGGTAGGGATGTTCGTAACTTCGTAGCACCAACCTGAAGCGTAGGCCACAGCGACGAGGAGCAGCAAGACGATCTTCATTTTTCGTGTTTAATCGAGATCAGTCGAGTGAGTCGGTGAGAGAGTGAGTGAGTGAGTGAGTTAGTCGTTTCCGTTTCCGACTTGACTCGGAATACCGGACGTTTATGTTAGGGTCGCGTTCTCAAACTGGCCTCGCGCTGCGTCGGGAGCCCTCTTAAGAGTCTTCTGCTCAGACCCTTGCCTGCCAAGAGAGGGGAGGGATCGTCGTCGTCTCTTCCAGAATCGAGAATCAAGAATCGAGATGATTCACGACCTAGCCTAGAGGCCCTAGAAATAACAAATTATAATCCCTTCTTGCTTACTAGGGATGCATGCATGCTACTCGAAACCCATCCAAGGTTCAACATCATTTTTAGAAAATCATTATCATCCTTCCTTTCTTTTCGCCGCAGGTCTAGAACTGGTGGGTTAAGTTAAATAATGTATCCTTCAACGAAGGAGCCAGGATTTTTTTCCGGGGGGAGGTCAAGTATAGGAAGATAGTAGAGGAAAAAGGGCTACTGACAAATGGTAATACATGAACATAATTTGCGAAAATTGATGAGAAAATTATGGAATATAATATCTTTTTTTAACACATGCATGAATTCACGCCCTTCCGACGCCTATGGAGCGGGGCTAAAGCTCTACTTTTTACTCCCTACGGAGTGGAAAGTGATGTCAGTCATGAATAATGAAAGAAATACATCTATAAGCTCCCACTTTACGATAATCAGCCCACTCACCTACACCTTAAAATGTGTGAGGAAATTTTGGTTGCAAATAATAATATTCGATGGTAATTCATAAAAAGTTACTACAAAGTTACCGTAAATTACCGAAAATTTCCGTAAATTTATGGAAATTCCTTGATTGAATTTCGGGTTACATATCTCAAGTTACCATAAATGACCTGTAGGTTTAATTCAAATCACCGAGAATTTTCATAAATTTTCAGATTTTTGTGGAAATTTATCAAAATAAATTTTATGTAATTTATGGTAAGCTACCATATTACCCTGTAAAATTACGATACATAAACGAAAATTTCCATAAATTCTTGGAAATTCATAGAAATTTTCTAATTGAGTTCCGGATAATTCATCTTAAGTTGATAAATTACCTTTTAAATTACTATTAATTTCCAAAAATTCTCATAGATTCCCGGAAATTTATGGAAACTTTCCGAATTGAATTATTTATAGTGACTTACCATGTATTCCTGTAGAATTACCATAAATTTCTGGAGATTTATAGAAATTTTTTAATCGAATTTCGAGTAATTTCTCTTCAGTTACCATGAATTGCCTGTGAAAATACTATAAATTACCAAAAATGTCCGGAAATTTTTTGAAATAAATTTTGCGTAATTGATAGTAAATTACCATGTATTCCTGTAAAATCACCATAAATTCTGGTGATTTATAGGAATGTTCGATTGAATTTCGAGTAATGCTTCTGAAGTTACCATTGAGTGCCTGCAGAAATACTATTAATTACCGACAATTTTTGGAATTGAGTTTTGCATAATTTATGGTAAGTTACCATATTTTCCTGTAAAATTACCATGCATAACCGAAGATTCCCATATATTTCCGGATATTTAAAGAAATGTATCAATTTAATTTCGAGTAAATCATCTGAAATTACAATAAATTGCCTAGAAGACCACTATAAATTACCGGAAATGTCCGGAATTTTATGGGAATTTTCGCAAATAAATTTTGAGAAATTTATGGTGAGTCACGATATTTTCCTATAAAATTACCATCAATAACCGAAAATTTTCATAAGTTTCCGGATATTCAGAGACATTTTACAATTTGATTCCGAGTAAATCATCTCAAGTTACCAAAAATTTCCTGTAATCATGCTATAAATTACCGAAAATGTGCGGAATTTTATGGGAATTTTTTTTATTAAGTTTTGAGAAATTTATGGTAAGTTGCGATATTTTCCTGTAGAATCACCATAAATGAACGAACATTTTCATAAATTTCCTGATATTCAAAGAAATGTTCCAACTTAATCTCAAGTAAATCATCTGAAGTTACCATAAATTTCCTGTGATAATGCTATAAATTACCGAAAATGTGCGGAAGTTCATGGGAATTTTTTAAATTGAATTTTGAAAAATTTATGATAAGTTACGATATTTGATTGTAAAGTTACCATACATAACATAAAATTTCCATGGATTTCCGGATATTGAAAGAAATGTGTCAATTTAATACGAGTGAATCATCTCAAGTTACCATAAATTTCCTTTGATGATACGATAAATTACCGAAAATGTGCGGAACTTTTTTAATTGAATTTTGAGTAATTTATGGTAAGTTGCGATATTTTCCTGTAGAATCACCATGAATAACCGAAAATTTCCATAAATTTCCGGATATTCAGAGAAATGTTCCAACTTCATTTCAAGTAAATCATCTGAAGTTACCATAAATTCCCTGTAATAATGCTATAAAATACCGGAAATGTACGGAATTTCATGGGAATCTTTTTAATTGAATTTTGAAAAATGTATGGTAAGTTACGATATTTTATTGTAAAGTTACCATACATAACCTAAAATTTCCATAAATTTCCGGATATTCAACGTAATGTTCCAACTTAATTTCAAGTAAATCATCTGAAGTTACCATAAATTGCCTGTGAAAATACTATAAATTACCGAAAATTTTTGGAATTGATTTTTGCATAATTTATGGTAAGTTACAATATTTTCCTGTAAAATTACCATACATAACCGAAAATTCCCATATATTTCCGGTTATTTAAAGAAATGTATCAATTCCATTTCGAGTAAATCATCTGAAATTACAATAAATTGCCTGAAGGACCACTATAAATTACCGGAAATGTCTGGAATTTCATGGGAATTTTCGCAGATAAATTTTGAGAAATTTATGGTAAGTCACGATATTTTTCTGTAAAATCATCATAAATAACCGAAAATTTCCATAAATTTCCGGATATTCAAAGAACTTTCCCAATTTAATTCCGAGTAAATCATCTAAAGCTACCATAAATTTCCTGTAATAATGCTATAAATTACCGAAAATGTGCGGAATTGTATGGGAATTTTTTTAATTGAATTTTGAGTAATTAATGGTAAGCTACGATATTTCCTTGTTAGGTCACCATAAACGACTGAAAATTATGAACTTTCAGCCATAAAGAATAAATTTAATAGCAATGAATGAAAAATATCGAACAAATACATACACTTTCGAGAGAAAAGAATGTGTAATATAAATAAAATCTTCAACAAACTTGATGAATTCTCAACAATGTAGTTCAACTTTCAACCGGAGAGAATACTTTTTCTGCCATAAAAAGAAAATTTCCAACCAAACACACGAATTTTGAAGGGAATAGAAGTAATTAACCAAAAGTGGTATAGCAGAATTTTTAGTTGGAAACACAATATGGTAAACCGAAGAGATGAATTTTCAATAAAAATTATGAATGTTTACACAGAAATGTGAATTTTCAACAAGTGGGTTACAATTTCAACCAACTAGTAGGATTTTGAATGTAGTTTGACTTTGGACCAAATGTGAATTCGTGTAAAGTTTTGACCAGATGCACTAAAGCAAAGGAAAAGTCGTTGAAAAAATTTAGAAATTTTCAACAATGAAGTTCCTCTTCCAATGAAGTGGTTGTATTTTTATACAAAACGATTAATTTTCAATCAAAAGTGCTACCTATATAGCTGAATTCTTGGTCAGAAAAACTAAAAGTTTAACCAAAAAAATGAATTTTCAACTTTAATTATGAATATTCAATCAAAAATGTATATTTTCAAGAAAAGTGTTCTAATTTCAACTAATTGGTAGAATTTTCAATCAAAAAAATGAATTTACATCAAAATATTCGAATTTTCAACCAATGAAATAAATTTCCAACAATGTAGTTCAACTTTCAACCAAACGTTGACTGTTGTTGTGCCCTCTGCGCGGGCACATTCTCGTGGCGCGCTGCGCGCGCGGCTCGCAAGTTTCGATGCGCCTAGGGCGCGCGTCATTCGGATCTCCCGCTCCGCGCTCGATATTGTGTTTAACTCGCGCTACGCCCTCGGTTTTTTTTCACCTCGCGTTTCGCGCTCGGCTTTACACGTGTTTGATTCAGTTCACAGTGTAATGCAAACAAAGAATTTCAAATATTGCAAAACTCCTGGAAACCTCCACTTCTATGAAGATTATTGAATTTTTTTTAATCATTTTGAATAAATTTTTTTTATATTAGGTTTACTTAAGGCTCTACGGGCCTTTAGGAACACATTCTCATTACAATACTCGCCACTGATATTTGAATTTCGCATAGTTTGGCTAGCAAATTGAATTTTTCATTGTTTAAAAAGCGTTACCACGAAAAAAAATGCGCTGTATTGGAAAAAATTTCATGTAAAACTTGTAAAACTTTTTAAGATGAACAATTTTACCATGAATGATGATTTTTGGTCTCTTATTGTTTAGGTTGAAATTTGAATATTTTATTTTTGTAAGCGTGTTATCGCGATGAAAACGAAAACTATTTGTCCTATCGAAAAATAATCAACAATGAATATGTAGACTTTTTAAGGTGAACAATTTTTGTTTCTTTCATGTTTTCATGTCTCGCATAGTTTTGCTTAAAAATGGAACTTTTCATTTTTGGTAACATTTTTCTCGATCCAATATGATCAGTTATTCAAAAGTTATCGAGTTCACAGTTCATTTTTAATTTTTTTTGTGCGATCAAAATTGGAATTTTCAATTTTTTGAGAAAATTCGAAAAGTTGTATAAGAGCTCTTGTACGGCTCCCAAGAAGAAACCTTTCTTTTCCTTTTAAATTTTTTTTTCAATCTTGCGTTATTTGGCTAAAACTTCACATTTTCTGTTTAGATTTTTGAATTTTAAAAATGCCACTACTCTGACAATTCTGTTTAAAAAAAAAAAAAATCATGAGGATAAATTGCCTCACTTTTTACCTGCTACAAGAAACCGTACCTACAATTTTTGGGTCTTGGAAAAAAAGTCCAAGAAATTCTTCAAAATGCTCCCCCTCTTTCATTTCCCAACCAAAATAGCTGGTTGACGAACTTGACTTGTATTTTTGGTCCCTCAAAATGGGTGCCAAAGCACGATCGAATTCGATCATTCTTTTGAAAGTTATCAAGTTCACAGATTATTATTTTTTGTGCGATCAAAATTGGAATTTTCGATTTTTTGAAAAAATTCAAAAAGTTGTATTCGCGATCTTGTAGGGCTCCTGAGAAGAAACATTTTTTCTTTCTGACTTTCTTTTCAATTTTGCGTAATTTGTCTGAAAGTTATCATTTTCTGTTCAGATTTTTGAATTTTGAAAATGCCACAACGCTGACGATTTTGTTTTTATAAAAAAAAAATCATAAGGATAAATTGTTTCACTTTCTACCTTCTATAAGAAACCCTATTTACAATTTTTTAGTCTTAGAGAAAAAAGTTCCAGAAAATGCTCAAAATATTCCCCCTCTTTCATTTTTCATCCAAAATAGCTGGTTAACGAACTCGACCTGTCTTTTTGGTCCCTCGAAATGTGTGCCAAAGGGCAATCCAATCCGATCATTCTTTCGAAAGTTATCGAGTACACAGATTACAGACTACAGATAGACAGACAGACACCTTCGTAAAAACCATTTTTTCTGACTCAGGGGGTCTCAATACGTGGAGATATTATCAAATCCGAGAAAGTTAATTTTCACGTGGAACCAATACCTTCTTTTTCAGAATGAGAATGTAAAAAGCTAAAAATATATTTTTTTTGATAGTGGATGTTCTTAAAAATATATAAACTGTGAGAAAACACAAAATATACTTCAAAGGGGTGGGAATTCTGAAAATTTCACTCCGGATATATCTGAAATCCATATGATGAAATAATATTTCAATGTTCCTTTGTACTTGGAATAGTTTAATGGCAATTTAGCAGTGAAGCATAACGATGTATTTCGTAAACGAAAATTAACTATTATTAAAAAGTTTGTAGATAGTCCGGCAAAACTTACATCATTTTTATGCCTCAGAAAACTCAGGGTCATCTTCACATGCATGAACACCCAGAAAAAATTTGTTGATTCGAGCAAATATCAACCGATAGAAATTTACGAGAATTTTCCAATAGCCCAATATGAATTTCTGGTAATACTGTTGGGCAAACACTTGGTTATATAAGATAATTTTTTTTTGTTTTAAAACTTTTTATTATATAGCTGAGAGAAAAATTATAGTTAAAGTGAGGAAATTGTTATCCCAACTTCTCTTTTGGATGAAAAGTAAACGAAACTTCTGAACAAGTATATTCATGTTTGATGGTAGCTTATTTCGTCCACCGGAATATATGCGGGAGGGGACATCGATCAAATTATTGAGATTTACAAAATTAATTATTTAATATTTAAGTATAAATGTTACATATGCACTAGTGAATTACGGGAAGCGAGTTATAACCTCAAAATGTCAAAGACAGCGCTAAGCATACGTAGTTATAACTACCTCAGTTAGGTGGTGTCAACATCGAAGACGCAAAATTTGAATATTATTATTCTTGCTATGATTACGAAGATTCAATTTTGAACAAACGAAGGAGAATGAGTAAAGGATGACTACAATAAAAATGTTTGAAAATCAGTTTTAATAAATAAATTTCAATTTACGTTTATAGTATTCAATCAATTGATGTCAAACATTGAAATCCATTTATTTCTGTCATATTTTAGAGCATAGACAAGAGTAGCTTGAGAGATGACAAGGTGCATATATTTTCTTATTTTATAAGCAACAAAATTGAGTTGCATAATATTAGGTTGTTTAATAGAAAACGAGTCTTCAGAAATAAATCGAAGCTTTCACTTGTGCCAAAATTATGATTTTATGATTTCATTCATTTATAATATGAAAACATTAACACATATATATGGACTGATATATGTATGATGAATAGAATTTGATGTTCAAACTTTATTTTTATAGATAACAATGCTTTATTCACATACTTTCAAGCAAGCTAAAACGCGATTATGGAATCCTCATTCGAAAATTTCGAATTTTTAAAGATTTTCATTTGAACTTATTCCATTCCGCTCGCGAGTTTGAGCTCGCCCAGGGCGCGCGTCTTCCGCATCTCGCGCTCGATGGTAATCTCACATCGCTCGGTTATGGATTTACCTCGCGCTACGCGCTCGGCCTTTATACCTCCCTACAGTTGTATATGAAAAGCTTGTGAAACTCAAAAGCGAAATGTCGACAGCTTTAATTTGATGAGTGTGAATTCTCTTTTGTTAAAGCTTCTCCGACTTTAACGAATACATTCTCATCACGTGTCTCGTGCTGCGCACTCGATCAAAGTTTGTCGAAAGCGGTAGAGAAGTTTTGTAGCCTAATTTTTTTCACATTTTGTGCAGTTTTTTTTATGAAATTCAATTATTCAATTTTTTATAATATTTTTCATGGTTGAAAGAAAAACTACGCGCCCAATGAGAAAAATTATAACAAATTTACAGATATTTTTCGGGTATATATTTTTTCTCTATCAATCTTCTGTCTTAGCCTTAGTCATTTTTGCAAAAATTTTATTATCTCTTTTTTATAACATTATTTCATTTTTACAGTTATTTGTCTTTTATGGTTTTTTATAAATCAAGCAAAAACTACTTGTCCTATAAAAAGTTAATTTTTCTTAAATTGTAAATCTTTTTTTGGTGCACAAGTTTAGTTTGTTCATATTCTCCCGTACCTTGCACAGTTTGACCAAAAAATGAATCTTTCTATTTTTCATTATTTTTTGTGCGACCGAAATTTGAATTTTCGATTTTTCGAGAAAACTCGAAAAGTTGTGAAGATCATCCTGGAGGACTGCCAAAAAGCAACTTTTTTCATATTTTGAGTTGTTTGGCTTAAAATTCTCATTTCCCTTTATATTTTTGAATTTTGAAAATGCCACAACTCTGACAATTTTGTTTTCATAAAAAAAAAATACGAGGATAAAATGTTTCACTTTTCACCTACTAAAAGAAGCCGTGCTTACAATTTTTGAGTCTTGGGAAAAATAGCCAAAATTTTTTTCAAAATGCTCCCTCTCTTCGATTTTTCAACCAAAATAGCTAGTGAACGAACTCGACATGCCTTTTTGGTCTCTCAAAATGGATGCTAAAGCACGGTCGAATATGATCATTCTTTCGAAAGTTATCAGGTTCACAGATAAGTTTTCATTATTTTTTGTGCCATCAAAATGAGAATTTTCGATTTTTTAAGAAAATTCAGAAAGTTGTATTCACGATCTTGTAGGGCTTCCAAGAATAAACATTTTTTCTCTCTGACTTTCTTTTCAATCTGGCTTTATTTGGCTAAGAATTCTCGTTTTCGTTCATATTTTTGAATTTTGAAAATGCCACAATTCTGACGATATTGTTTTTATCAAGAAAACTCCAGAGGATAAATTATTTCATTTTTCATCTACTGCAAAAAGCCGTACTTACAATTTTTGAATCTTGGAAAAAAAGTCCGAAAAATTTTTCAAAATGCCCCCCTCTTCGTTTTTTCATCCAGAATAGCTGGGTAATGAACTCGACTCGTCTTTTTGGTCCTTTAAAATGGGTACCAAAGCACGATCGAATATTCTTTCGAAAGTTATCGAATGCACAGATTATAGACTACAGACTACAGACTTCGTAAAACTCATTTTTTCTGACAAAAAACGGGTCTCAAAACGTGGAGATTTCATCCAATCCGCAAACGTCAATTTTCGCAAATAAACTAATACCTTCTCATTCAGAATGAGAACGTAAAAATTAAAGTGCCAATTCGGAACGTTTTCAAATGAAGATTTTTTCCAAATTTTTATAATTTAGGTCGATTGAAAAATTGGCATCTCTGACAGATTTTAATTCGAACTAATTCAATTTCGAATTAAAAGAGCCTGAACGCTTATTCTCTTATTTCCAAATTTTGAACTGAAAATTGTTCATATTCGAAAATTTTATAAACCTTGCATTTTTCTTATCCTGGGATTAGTTCTGAAATGATAGCATTCGAAATTTTTTCCATTTCCAATCACCCTATTCTCGTATTTTCAATCCTTAGTTTCTCAATTTTAAACCTTTCTATATTTAGAATCATTCTTCTTCAAATACTTACCATGTACCCAAATATTACATTAAAAGTTTTCCTCTTTTTCGAATATAATCCTGGAATAATGCAATTCTAAATGCCACTTTCGCTGAAGAATAATTGAAATTTCAAAATAAAATAAAACAATTTTCAATTGAAGATTTGAAGAAAGGACAATAACCATTTGAGCCCTTCTAATGTGAAATTCAATAAGTTCGAATTAAAATATATGTCAAATATGCAGATTTTCGAATTACCTTTGGGTTTCAACCTTTTGAAAAAAAATTTCATGTAGAAACGATCTTCATTGGGTTATTTTAGATTCAAAGTTTATACACACATATTCTGAATTTCCCGTGTGCAAAAATGTCCTGGCTCTGGCCTGGCCCAGACCAGACATAAGGGGCAAAAAGCATGTTTCAAACATAATTTCATATTAATCTAACTTCGGAATTGACAATAGTTGAAATTATATATTTGTGTATTCTGAAAACATATACAGTGAACTTCCACTTAAGTTGACCGCGCGAAAACGTAAACATTCAGTTAAGTTGACTCAAGGTAGGGAGTC
>WSXT02185825.1:0-20510 GCA_011762715.2 Neuroterus valhalla | reverse complement strand
GTTGCCGGAGGGTTCAACGATTGAGTACAAAACGTGCCTTAAAGGCACGAGACGAGAGGTGGACTTCCTAATGCTTAGCCAATCCTATCCTGGTCACCCCTCAGCTGATCGTGGATCCCCCGAAACTCGCCTTGGCAGTGAGCTCGCCGGAACCGACGAGTCACTTACCCCTAGCAAAGGGGACATCGTGCGAGGTATAAATCCGGGCTGGAGTATGTTGCTGCTGGCCTAAACAGAGAAAATTTTGGTGGCAGTGGTATGAAATAATCAAAACGGGTAATGGGGTCAGCATCGCTCGAGGCCCGACGAGAAGGGAACGTGCCCTAGAGATCCCGGCCTGACTAGTCGAAGAAAGCGATCCGCGGCTGATTTAAATGCCTCGTTACAGAAACAACATATTTGTAAAGACAGACATCTGTAGCACGTTTGGAATCATCTTTTCAAGTTCGTTCTTGATTTTGTTCTGGATCGCAATGAGCAGGCACGAAATGAGTTCTTTGAAATGAATTTTAAGTTTTTCTCGTGCCGATCTCGATGAGACGAGTAATGCATTTTTGACCAGTTTTTGATTGACAGACAACTTCGTAATCGATTTTAAGTAGTTAGCTATCGATACGTATTGGGTGATATTTTTAGCACAGTGTGCCAAATGTCATCTGGATTGCGTCAAGCACAACAATCGTTTTGAAAATTCAACTAAATATTTTTTTATTGAACGAACGCAACTGATCCAGGTAGGCGCTCATGCGATGGCGTATTGTACATGCAAAATCAACGGTCGAGTTGGAAGCCTTTTTTAAACCACAGCTTCCGGGTTGCACTCTGAAGGCCCTACGATCAGTCAGGACGGGCAGGAGCGGTAATTTCTCCAAAAGAGAGCCAACACTCTAGCTAAAATTTCTGTAAACAAATATGTTCGACAAAAGGGACCTGCTCAGTGATAAAGGGGGCTCATTAGGCTCTCAGAAAAGAATAAGAACAGGGTTGAGCTCATGCACCCAAGGGGCGCACTGAGGGAGGCGCTCTGCACATGATCAAGCATTTCAAGGGCTTTCCGGCTGTGGAGGCACCCTTAGTCACCCTAAAAAATGAAGCGCACTATTTTAACAGCCCTTGAACTCTTGCAGCGACTCCCTTAGTTTATGGAATCCGGATCAAACCTTTGTACAACAAATTTTCCAGATATAGAATAGAGTGTTGGCACAGAATAAAAAGATCCTCGTAATCAAGCGAGGCAGTCAAGCGACTCAAGCAGAAGGATCTGTGCAACCTGAACATCATCTGTTGTCACATACAGGAGAACATCATCCTCACGCATCGCAACTCTAACGCTCTCCAGCAGGACCTGACTAAGCCTCTTTGTAGAAGAGAAAACAGAAGTTTACTTGTTTGTGTGGCTGAAAAATTCATGAATTTGTGTGCTTCGAATGGTGTAGTAACAAATAAATGGAGGTATGGGATTTTCGATTCAATCCACAGGAAAAAGGATTGTTTGCGCGACTTCACTGATTATAGGAAAATACGGGTATGAGAATGTCTGAGAAAATGATCTGAGAAGTCTAATGTGGATATGTTCTAGGATGGTGTATAGAGTAAATGGTTGTAAACGGCAAACGGACGTTAAGCAGACAGAAATCTCTTCCAGCAGGAAACGTCATTGAATAGGAAATTCGGGAACCATCACAAGAACTCCTATATAGAACTGGTTCTATAAGTACACCTAAACTTTATAACCACGCTCTCTGGTACTGCCTATCGTGGTTTGAGTTCAACAGAGCTTTTGTAAGAGTCTAACATTCAGGGGCGTATGAATCATTTTCGGAAGGAATAGTTTATGTTGATGATTTGTATTTTGTACAGATCAAAGATTCATATCATCATGAAGGACGGTCTTTTTTGATTAAAAAAAAAGTCATATGTTAGTGAGAAAGATTTGTAGCAAGTCCAACTGCCTCAAATCATTTTCGCAAAAAATCACAGTAGTGTTCTTCGCTTCTTTGAGAAATAGGAAAAGGGGAACCTGCTACGGATATGACTCCAACACACAAGTGACTTGTTGCTGATGTGACTTGCCGTGAAAGTGACCCTCTGCATTTTTGCCGACTTCGTGTTGACTTCGTCATTTTTGCAAATAAAAGATGCTGCATTGTGACTTCCCGCAGAAGTGACTTGTAACTATGCACGCTTCTGTCAAACTGTGTGATTCCTTACGACGTGAATGCAAGCACCCAGCGAAGATCACTCACATTGTTTCCTCACAAGGCTTACTCACAATGAAGGGAGTAGCGCTCTAGCAATAAAATACAAATTTAAATGCAAGAGGAAATTAGAAGCTTCGTTTTATACAAAGAAGAACTTCAGTAATTCCTCCGTTTGGGTGCTTCATACGTTCATATGTTCATATTTATATGCCACCTGTTCACTGATCGAGTCAGACATTACTCCACACGGGGACTCGTAGTACCGTCTATTTGCTGCTTCTTCGATAGTTTATGGTTGTGATAAATAATGTGTAACATTTTTGAATATTTGGAATTTACCGCTTTAAATTCCGTACCACCATTAATACCTAATAATAGAAGTGTGTACGTGAGACTGAACTCGTTGTGAAGCTTTGCCTGAAATGCGCAAATGATAGTAGTGGGAGTGGTTCCTCGGACTAGTTCTACATTCAAGACTTTCGACGTGATATGATTGTTCGTTGACATAAGATCCACTCCCGAATCTATCGGCACTACATAATCTGATGTTCGTGTAGTCCTGTAGATAGTCGCATAGTGTATGTTAGTTACCTGTTTTCATTGAAATTACATTTTTTAAGTAACGTGCTCGTAAACATATAAACAATCTAGTTTTTCATAGCGAGAATATAAACCTTAATTCTAGTTGAGCGTAACTTATGCACTGGATCAAAACAATGGTGTTTTCTTTCTAAGTTCCGATTCGCCTACACGAAGCTATACTATAAAATACGTGATCGGTATCGTCTAAGCTGGTTCTTACTTGTTTCAGGTCGTCATGCGATAGCAGTTTGGACAATTGTGTCCATTTTTGTTCGAACGCCTCAATGTTCTTTCCATTGTAGTGAATATTGTAAGTATTTTCTAGGCAATAGGTGGTAACGATATCTCTAACTAACTCTGACTCGAGTGTGTCATAAATATCATGCATGTCACAGTCAGAACAAATATGTAATTGATAGCGTTTATTTACCGCATATCTGTCGAAATAAATGGCCTCACAAGATTGACTAGCAATTTATTTTTAGAGGAGATCAGGGCTCAACCTGATGCGTGACTAAATCAGACATGTTGAATACCTCCGAAACCATATTGGTCAGCTTCAAACGGACTATAGTGTGTGTGAACGCATCAAAATGTAGTGTACGTATGTCATTGTTGTGTAAGTGTTTTTCATAGTCCAAGTTGTACTGAACTTTGGAAAAATTGAATTTCTTCGAATAAAACGGAGAAAAAAGTTTTGGCTACACAACGTTAAACTGGTTCAATGGAGCTGAACTGGACATGGCGACAAAAAGCGCACATCGATTGCATGTGAAAACGGACAATTTATTGACGTGCCAAAAGTATTTCTGCGAAGCGAATTTTTTATCTGTAGACGAGGACCGAATTTCTCCAGACATATTTTTCTCCTACAATTTTATATACCACTACCATTAGGATCCATTATTTCACAAGCATGGGGGTTTTGTATCGAAACTTTCAAGTATATATTGATAAAGATTCCGTTTTCAGTTTCCACATGAAAGAATGCATATTTTCGTTTCATTTCTGGACTTAATATGCGATATCCGAATTAGCCCCATTAGGTGTCCAGTACCACCATTTTCAAGATTTCCTCTTCCGAAGTAGTTGAGGTATACTTTCGAGCGATACTGTGTCAAAAGTAATATATCTTTTCCAAGCTCGAATGGACGTCATTTGTAGCTAAAGGAACAAGCTTTAAAATGGTATACAAAACCTTGATTAAAATTATATACCTTTTTTTCCGACCCAGAGACCAAAACCGTCTAGTGTAGCTCTGCTCTCATTTATTAGGTTGGCTACGTTTTCAAAATTTGTTTTGGTCTTTTTTCATATTTGCCTATTGCGTTT
The DNA here is from genome assembly GCA_011762715.2 of Neuroterus valhalla. NCBI lineage: Eukaryota > Metazoa > Arthropoda > Insecta > Hymenoptera > Cynipidae > Neuroterus > Neuroterus valhalla. The sequence continues at coordinate 16,395 of WSXT02185825.1, read as the reverse complement.
CATATGCAGTTTGTACTTTACACATTCCTATCCTTGCATACATCGTATATGTGCAACAGAGAGTGAACACATGCATGTTGATAATTATCTTCTTCGTTTTCTCATGTGCACGACCTCACTCGCTCGATAGACAGAAAACGAGGAAGAAAAGAACTAGAATAAACAGAAAAACACAAAAAAAATGGAGAGCTTCGTAAATAGAGTGAAACGATATTCGCTTCCCGAAGATTGTCGGATCGCCCCTAAAGACACCGCTGCGAACTTAATCATGGAGAACGATGGTCGTGAGTTGCGTGATGACGTGGCATATTCCGTCAATCAACAATCAGACCAGCAAGGACATCTGCGGGGCGCGGGAAACAGTGGGATATTGGTTGTGCCTGATGAGGATGTTTTGGCTAGCTCTAGCGATTAACAGCCAACCACCTCACCAGGAATACCGTAAAAGAGCATCAACTAGAATACATGAATGAGTGGAGAGCAGGGGCGCAACAACCCCAGTGTCCGAGGTGTCAGGACGCCCAGACGATTGGCTACGGACACACAAATTATTAGACGCATAAGTTAAAATATTTTATGAAAGAATTAGAACAAAGAGAAAAGGTATATTTCATTATAGTTTAAGAAGCCCCTTTTTCACACTTTGGCACTGGTTTGCCTACAAGAATTTATGTGTGAGAAGACTATAAGAGTGGCAATAGTTAATCTGTGTGTATGCGCCTTTATATATAGTACGCGTGTAGTAGATGCAATGGTTTGATTGGCGCGGTGACGCTTTCTGTCTCTCACTGATCGTGCTCGTTTTTAACAACAGGGTTATAACAATCAGTACCTACTAAATAGCTAAAATGTAATAGAAGTGAAATATTATATTATATTGTATCAATTAATATTTATTTGTCAAAAAAGATAAATTTGGTTTATTTCTATTTGTAAATACCTGTGAACATCTAACTATTATAACCAAAATATACATATAGCTTTTTAGGGAGTATAGTGGATAAGACTAATAAAAATAAGAATTACTTCTCATTTTGACAGAACGCATGTTAGAGCTTACTTGAGCTGTGGTTCAAGTTTCGTGACCCTTCAGAACCTCAAACTCGAAAAAATTAATTATTAAAAATAACATGTGTTACGAATAAATTTACGAAATAAATTATTCAATATCTTTTGATACAGTTTCTGAATGGTAATTTTGAAACACCGATGGGTTTCTTTTTACATTCTCATAATTTATGATTGAGAAAGTATTAGAATCATCTGAAATTTACACATCTTCAATTTTCAACGGATCTCCGCGTTTCGAGACCCCCCCTGTCCGTATGCCGGCCGTCTGTCCGACCCTTCTTTTTGGAGATTGTATAGTTCTATTTACGGTTCTTTGTATCGTTTGGGAATTCAAAGAATTCATACTTCTAACTTTTTTCGATAAAGACGAGAGTGCCAGAGCAATAGAATTTTAAAATTTTAAAAATACAAAAGAAAATATAGATTCCACACGAGAGAACGCACGATATAGAATAAAGTAAGATAAAGAAAAACGTTGTTTTTTGATTGTCATATGAGATTATCATAACGAAATTTCGAATTTCTTAGAATTTATGATTGGGATAGTATTAGCATCATCCGAAATTTCACAGCTTCTATTTTCAACGGATCTCTACGTTTGAGGACCCCTTGAAGCCGAAAATCATGTTTTGGCGATGGTGTCCGCATGTCCATCCCTCCGTATGTCCGTCCGTCTGTAAACATGATAACTCAACAAACAATGAACGGATCAAATCGATCTTTGATACGTTTGTTCGTATAATGTATCTCCGTACCACTAATAAAAATAATTTTTGGGGATTTGGCGCCTTGGACACCCCCTGCCTTCTATAAGTTGTTGCGCCTCTGGTGAAGAGTTGATGCGTCTCTTTTATCGGAGTGGGAGGTTTAGGACTAGGTGGAAAAAGGACTTAACTTCCATGATGAAGTTTCCTGAAGAGTATCCCTATAAGAGAGGTTGATAGCTTCAAATAAGCATTCGCAGGTGACCAATTCAACTCATGTTACCTTGAACACAGTCTGCTGCTGCGTTTCCACAACACCATTAAAGGATAAGCTTGAAACCATACCATGAACCTAACATTGTGACAACTAAAATATCATCGCAACCAATTTTAAACATCGCAGCTAATCCTTAACACCTTGCCCTACGCTCGGATTGTTTTTTACGAATTGTAAAACTGGAAATATCCTCAAGTGGCCGATCATCGTACTGGTTATCCTTGTAAACCATTGATCACATATACCTTTATGTTCAGTTTGCTTGATAAAGATTTAATATTACTAAATATTCATAATTTAGATTTATTACCACAATAATGTATCTGTTTTTACTTGTTTTTTCCGAAAGATGTATAAGGCGAATGAAAATAACAGGAAAATTCTTTCATTGTGTATGATGTTCTCGCCTGGAAAAAAAATATTTTTAATGTATAAAACCTCAAAAGCAACCACTTCTTCGAACTAATACAGGTATACACAATATTGCCATACATATTTTCAGAGCGAATATTGTATAATGATAAATATTATAATATTTTCTGATAATTGTTCGAGAAGCATGATAGAGCATGCAGAACGCATTTTTCATTATTATATTAGTTCTCAGCTTTTAATTATGAATCTCTTAACGTAACCAGCTACATTTGAAAATACACTGCGTTACCAAGTCCATCCCGGTTTCGGGTGTTGTTATCAACGACTTTGAGACCATAATCGCGAGAGCTGAAACTTTACATGCATCGTACTAGGCGAAAATGTGGCGTGGCAATTGCCTCTTTCTATATTTCTCGGACCTTTTCGTTTAGGATCGAAATTCTCGGGAGGACCAAGCGCGGGAGGTCCAAGATTGAGAAAGCAGTGTATTTGGTTTATGAATAGATAATGGGTGCAGCAGTTGTCGCTACCATAGGCATAATTCTCAAAATTATTTGAGAAAGGTTATTTTTCAGGCTTTTCAGGATAAAATTGACAGTTTTTTAATGATATAAAGTGATCAAGGATAAAAATACGAGATATACTCACACACTGAGTCCTTCTTTCCTAGTTTACGCGTGTTCGAAATAATCTTTCTTATGTATGCATAATAAAACTGTTGTGGCTAGTTATCGAGCTACTCTAGTGAATTTGATCTTGTTGTAAAGATATGATGTGATTCAGTATACAAAAGAATAATCAATATTTTGAAAATGCGGAAACCATTTCTTCTATCACTCAGAAGGATGAACTCTACGATTTCAAGGATAACACTATTTTTTTACGTGGTATGTTGAAACATTTAATCATGAAATTGTGTCTTTTGTCACCAGCGGACGAGAACTTTGAACCCATGCATAAAAAAATTGTGGGATTTACTTTTCACTGTGTCATTTGGATGCTCAAAGTATCAATTTCGTCCTTATTAGGCCGATGTCAAGTATTTAGGAACTTGGAACTGACTCATATAGTCTGTAAATTACATTCTTTAACTCTTATTTTGATTATTTATTATTGATCCTTCCATGCACAAGTTCTAATTATATTTTCACGTTCTAGTAGAATTTTTATTCTAGGATATATTCGATTTGTTCTTTTATCTTTATTATTCTATCGTTCTCTTCCTCCGATTATTAATCATCATTATTTTTACATTTTGAAGTTATCTTTTCGAAATACTTCATGTGAATGCAGGTTACCTGATTTATCTCAAATTCCGCAATATTGTCTTTGTATGCTCTCACAGAAGGTAACAATGTTACCCAATTGTGGTTTTTCTAAGTTGATAGAGCGAGGTTATACATGTTGAGTGTCTAAGCAATTTAAGTCTCTTAATCTTGACGCAGTAACTCCTAAATGTGAAGTGTTTCGAAGCAGACCATTTACAATTTCACAATATTGCCTACGTATTGTTCGAATGAACTTGGGAACGTTACACTTCCTGTTCCTTTCCCTAGAATCAAATATGTGACAATTTTCCTCTTGCTACAACAATATCTCGATTAATGTAAACCTACTATTTAGCCATGAAGAATTGCAAGTCTTTTCCGAGCAATGAGTACTTCAAACTCACGTTGGTGGCTTTCCTTTCTTAGATAAATCTTTCTCTATTTTACTGATCCACATCTAAGGAAAAGGTTAGATTCCTTAACTGCAAAAACAAGCCTTTATGATTCTATATGGCTTACCCATAAATTATGGACAGATTGAAAATCGGAAACCTTTTCTCGTTATTGTAACTCAAGTTAGATCCAGTGACACTGAGAAAAAGAGCTTGTGAAATAAATCTCTAATTTTCCTATTTCTCTGGTTGAGGCTTACCATTCAATGGAAGGAAAGAGGATTTTTTTTTCTAAGGAGTAAAAAATGCTCATGCACTAACCGCATTCGTGCCTTGGGGACCACGCGCTCAATATACGCACTTCACATATCTGCACACAAGGTGTACACCGACCTAAAGTGCACCCGTGGGCGTATAGTTCACAAGCGACGAAGGCGAGTGTGGCACTTACCAAGCCACACCTACTCACTGAACCTTCAACTCTTTTTTCTTGCCAACCCAGGGGGCCACTTATCGCATTACTTCAGAATCCTAGGTTATAGGCCATTAGGCCGAATGCTGGCACCTGTTTTCTATTATCTCTCGACTGCCTTATCAAAAACCGCCTCATCTAGGGTGCGCGTCCTCCTCGGTAGAACGGACAGCTGTTTCTTCTCGGGCTCGCCAGCCTTCAACCCTGTGAGGAAAGCTTTTGTCTTTGTTTTCAGTTGACGGAGTCTTCAGCTCTCTATATCTGAGCTGTTCTTCTCTCTTCTTCTGCAGGAGAACTTTCTCGATATACTTGACGATGATGTTCTGGTTCGTCTGGGAGTTGGTCATGAACTTTCAAATGTTGTCTGGCGTCAAAGTAGAGCCGATCATTCCTTCCAAAGCATGTTTTTGCGCTGCACATCTGGCACATTCGAAGTACGTAAGTTTCGCATCATCTATCTCATTTGGGCAATAATCGCAGCTAGGGCTAGGCTTCCTTCCCACGTTTTCACCTCGCCTTTTATCCTGGCAATCCACCTACCCTGTTCGTCTGCTTTCCACTGCTCTTCCCACTTAAGAAGCGTTTCTTGCCTCTCTCGACTCGCGATGTTTCTGTCAGCGCTTCTTCTCTTGGCTTCGTAGATCCTCTTCCCCTCAGTGGCAAGAAGATCAGTGGAGATACATCTCGCTATGATCAGCACCGTCGGGCCGGATACGAATCGATACGCACATGCCACTCTCAGGGCTCCTTTCCTCTGCACAGCCAAAAATTTTTTCTTATAGCATTACAGTTTGAGGGCTTCCGCCCAGATTTCTGCACCATACAATTTGGAGGAGTTTGCCACGCTCATCAGAATCCTCCTTTTAGAACTTCTGAGGACGGCTCTGTTAGGCAGAAGCTTTGACAGCATGGCGACCATGGTTTCAGCTTTTCCGACTGCCTTCGTGATTCAGGTTTTAAAGTTAAGTTTCTCATCAATCCAGGTTCCTTAGTATTTGAACACACTCAAAGTTTTAACGTCGTGATCGACGATATTCGCTATGAATGGTCTTTTAAACCACCTCTGCCTAGTAAGAACTACTACCTCTGTCTTTTTGCTGGCAAGCTGAAGGTCATGGGCCTGTAGCCAGTTTTCCACTCCCTTTGAGACCTCTTCAACAAAGAGCCTTGCCTCTACTGCAGATCGGGCCTGAATCCTTGCCGCCATGTCGTTGAACCCACTGATACACTCGGACCATATTTCATGTAAATGAAACGAATCTGGCTTAGCTTTATTGAGCAGCGTGTGATTCAAGATATGGGCAAATAAGTCTTCCATTCACTTGTTTTCCCCTGCTGCCACACGCCAAGCATTCAATAATGGACCAACATTTTGCGTCCTTCTAGTCGGATGGGTTGGTCAGCGCGAAAGATGTTCGCTTGTCCCTTTGCCGTCCCTCTTTCTCAGATACGTTTGCGGATGCATGTTTGTTTCTCAGATGTTGCTCTCCCTAAGACACATTCCTGAGGGACTGTTGACCTTTTTCTCAGTGGAACTATCCTCGGAACACATTCATGAGAAATTGTTAACTCATTCTGAGTGCCACTCTTCTCAGGGCATATTCCTGGAGAACTCTTGATTTATTCCATGTGGTACTCTCCTCGGTACACATCCTTGGGCAATTGTTGACTCCTTCGGAGTGATACTCTCGCCAGGACACATTCCTAGGAAACTGTTGATTTATTCTCAGTTTCACCTGTATTAAGACAAGTTCTTGGGGACTGTATTCCATCTGCTGCTGAGTCGCAGCCGTCTCCAAAACACATTATTGGAGACCTAGCTCATTCCATCCGCCGTTATGTCACAACCGCTCCATGACGCATTATTGGGGACTCAGTTCATTTTTATCCTGTTGTCCAGCCTCAGCTGTTCCAAGACACATTTTTCAGAATTTAGTTCACTTGTCCCTTGCTGTCTAGCCGTAGCCGCTTCAAGGTACATTCTCGGGGATTGGGGTCATATTCACCTCTCTTTGTAGCCGTAGCCACCTCAATACACATGCTTGGAGATTTGATTCCTCTCATCCTGCTGTCTAGCCGCAGTCACTCCAACACACATTCTTAGGTATTTGGTTCATTTTCACCGAGTTGTCCAACTTGCCGAAAATGTGACTTGTAGACATGCAATGATCTTAATTTGTTTTAATTATTTTCCTTATAGTTCCTGTTGTTCCCGGATAATATTTACTCTCAGTGGTCTTTCTTTGAACAGCACGCGTTGAAAACTTTGGATCTTAACTGTGACGCAGAGCATCGCAATTTTTCGCATTTCTCACGCGTGCTCTTGGATTCATCTGCAAGTGGGTCATCCCAGTTGGTACTGTTCGCAGAATAAAGTTGAATGTATCTGCTTGTGTTATAATTGATGTAAATCTGGGAAAGAACAGGATAATTGTTGAGGTACTTGATCTATTGCAAGATCTTGTTCTAACGTTTCTCCTTCTGCTACGCTCTTTCTTCGTGTACTCTCCAGAATGTCGCTGTTAGAGTTTTGCTTTTCATAGGTCGTAGGTTGTATGAGATGACTTCCTCAAGGTCTAATATTAACACTGAGAAGATTGCATAAACTATTCCATCAAATGTGATCAGGCTTTATGCAGCTGAAATCATTCCCAGTGAAGTATAGCGTTATCCATAACGGACTTTTTACTATTCAGCTTCATCGCCATTATTTTGTTCTATTGTTGGGTAATATTTATGTCAGAATCACCAGTTGGCATGCGCAAAATAAGTCATACAAATTTGATGAGAAGTCACACTTTGGTGTTTAACGTACTATATTCGATGACTACAGGAAGTAGTGTCTCTGCAGAAATGACTCCCTAGAGAGCGCTTTGTCTGAGATGCGCCACAAACAGGAGTACGGTTAATAAAAGACTGTCGGGATGACACCTTCTTACCGATTTTATAATTCTCGAATGATCTTCATATTCAAAAAGTTTTATTCATAAGATAAGATTCTCAGAAGAAGTCATGAAGATTCTTCTAACACGTGAAGGATAGGACCCACTAATTATTCATATGGACATCATTCCTGCTAGATCCTCCGTTGCACAAAACAATATTCTGATAGGGCAACTCAATATCCCTTAGGCATAGATTCTTATTCTTCCAAGGATCATTATTCTTATTCTTGAACTTAACATTTAACTGAACCCTAGATCCGTTTTTATTCTACTAGTCCATAAATATTACCTATTATTTGTTTTTTCCTTCAGTTTTTAATTTTCAAATTCTTATTAGACTTTATTGCATACGCGTAAGATTCTTTAGGCGTATTCGAGAATCCAACTTCATATGAGAAATTCATAGTTTAATTCCGTTATTGTTTGCAGAAAATTATTCGCGTATAAAATGCTTTGTCTACTATCTATATATTAAGATGAAATGGGCAATTTAAACGACATCTACTCGTTCTATTAGGAAATGCCATATAACGAATAATTAGACTGTCCTATGAAAATTCATTTGGATATTCGAAATTACGTTTCACACTATGTCGTTCGCCGGATGATTTCATTCTTTGCGCTTTAATGCAATTTTTGCAAACAAGACAAGAACCCTGCATTCAAATGAGAAATTATCAATAAAAAATGTGTAGCATTTTCCAGATATATAATTTTGCTTCAGGCACGTAGCCAGGGAGGGTGCTCGAGGGGCCTTGACCCCCCCCCCCCCGAAATTTTAGAAAATAATGGTTGTGATTTTTACGTATATGTAGAGACGATTAATCATAATATCTTTTGGGAATCTGTCGGCCCCTCCCGAAACGAAATCCTGGCTACGGGCCTGTGTATCACTATCGAAAATTGAATTTTTGGGTATTATCACTATCATATTCGTAATCAGCGGTTTAAAATACATACGTATACTGAAGATTCGAATCAATCTGAGGTATTCCCTTTTCGAAACTTTATCCAAAATGAATAAAACAAATAATTATATAATGTGTTTGAGAGCATAAAAAGTTCTCTCAGTAGAAAAAACTGCTATCAGTTAGCATATTGAAAAAGAAAAAAATTAGAAAGAGGAAACTTTCGTTTCAAAATACTTTAAACCCCCTCAAAAAAGCCTTGCGTAACTAATAAAGGCTCACTTAGGATTATTTAGTCTTCAGAAAGAGAAAATTGAACTAATTTAGGATTATATTTCCACATTTGAATCGTTTCAGATATGGAACTGTTCCACTGAAATAATGGAAGAATAAATGTAATGATAATATGTTATCAAAATTAGCAGACACATATTGCGCTGAAAGTCAAGTAAAGAGTAAAATGTCTGATAAAAATAAACAAATTATTCTGGAGAATTGTGGAAGGTCAGTCTTTTATCTTTATATTTTGTTGAACAGGAATCCATTTCCTGCTGACTCGGCAATTGCACTGCTTGGAAAATATTAAAGATCCAGGTAACTCTCTTGAAGGTTGTGTTTTTTATTGGGTCATTGGTACGAATAAAATTATTCCACATGCGTGCTTTTTGAAATTGAAATTTCATTGTCCTTCCGGACGTTGACTTCCAGCCTGATTAAAAATCAAGAAACGTTTCAAGAAATCTAGAAATACATTATATCCAAACTGAAAAGGTTTTTCAGGTGTTGGTTTAAAAAAAAATCTTAATTTCAATGGTTTAATTTTAAGTTCCGATTGTTCAAAAATTATAACTTTAGATTGATAATTCAAAGAAAAGACAATTTGAAACTGAAATTTTTGGAAGTCAAGCAATTTTACTTGCTTCTTTGTCAATGTTTTGAATTCATTCATCACCAATATTCAATTCGTTTAGGATTTTCAAATTGTTATTTCCAATGAACTTGGTTTAAAAATGTTCAATTTGAATTTTGTTATGGTCTCGAAAAACGATTCTCCAATTTTTATCTCTTCCATTCTGTAATTGTGTATCGTGGAATGTTTTTTCTATTGGTAGGTTGTATAGTTTGGAATATTTCTGAATGAAATTGATTTATAGTTTGACGGCTTTTACTTTGGAATTTCGCAATTATCAATGGGTAATAAAGTCGATAATTCAAAATCAGCCATCTAACAGAAGGAATTTGCGAGGAACGAAAACATCCGTCCTATTTTGCAAACATTTTGTAATATGAGGATTCACATTCGTCAAATTGATTGGCTTAAGCTAATCTCTGTTATGTATGGTCGCGCACATCGATTACGAGACTCATCAAATTGCATCATCAGAAATTCTGCATAATAGTACATTTCGATACATGTGTGAGAGAAGATTATTCAGCGAATGTGACTTTTGTCACTCGCTTTGCTCGTGCAAAAACCGTCTCGTTCGCTAAAAATCACCTCTCACACACGTATCAAACAGTACTTTATACCACAATAGGTAAGGTTACCTGATGTCCTGATTTATCAGTACATGTCCTGATTTTTTGACCCCGTACTTATTTACTGATTTTTCAACAAAGTGTACCGATTTTTAGCGAAAACGATTATTTTTCGCATTTTTATCAAACTTTTTTTCCAAATCTTATGTTGCTTGTTAATTTCAAACAGTTAAGCTTACTCTCTCAGTTTGAGTTAGTAGGAAGCCACTAATTATTAGTAAATTTTCACTGATTGAAAAGGAGAAAAGTGAGCTACTAAAGATTAGTAAAAAATCACTGATTGAAATAGTAATTTTTTCTCATCTATTAAATTAGTAAGTTATGACTGAAGAAATAAGTGGATTACTATTCATAAACTTTAGTAGAAATTCACTACTGTAAATAGTAGATTTTGACTCGTCTTATTAGTGCATTATCACCGAAAGATTAGTAAAGTTCAAGTAATGAAGAAGTCAATACTCAGATATTTTCTAGGTTTTTTTTTTATTTTTACTATTGAGAATAGTGTTAATTAATTGAATAGGTGAGTTTTCACCAATTACATTAGTAAATAGTTATACTGTTGAGAATAGTGAATATTTACCACTGCAATTATTTATAATTCAGCGTTCGAATACTTATTCATAATTGTTCCATGGGAAAAATTAAAGAATCATTAGACACATTTATACATTTTTGTAAATGTTTATTCGTTGAAAACCACGCTTTTAACAATGTTTTTTAAAAGGAGGTACATATATGTATATTATATTCTGATTAAAAAAAGCAATTAAAAATATTATTAAAAAATCAATTATTATAATTATGCATGTTATATACATACATGAAGGGTTTCACGGCATAACCGTGTAAGTGCCATTCTTTGAAAACACTACTTCTTGGCTCAATAATTCTCAAAAATTCTACCGCACAATGTCGTGGAAGGATATATCAAAATTCAAACCGGAAGTGGGTTTTTAAAATACGTCGTTTTCCATAACCGTGTAAGTGTCATGGGCCCACCTGCGCGACACTCATGCGCATTCGTTTTCAACGTAGTCTGCTTAGTCGCGTTGATTTCGAAAATGAAGTCAAGAATCCAAAATACGAAACGGCGGATATTTTCTAAAATTTGCCATGCATTTACTTGAAAATGAGTAATGAGGGGTTTTTGGGGTCGCTGATTTCGAAATGACGTCAAAAATCCGAAATTAAAAATGGCGGACCCAAAATGGCGGACATTTTTCTCAAATTTTACATGTATCTACTTGCAAATGAGTATTAATGGGGCAGCTCGTGGCAGCAAGTGAAAACGGTTTCGATAAGTAGACATTTTCCCGCAATAGAAACAACAAATCTCGACACAGGAACTTGCAGGAAAAAAAGAATCCTCTACGTGAACTCGTAAATCGGGTACAAAAGAAGATAATTTTTTCCCCTGCAATACATCGCACACATCGCACATTATACATATTACATTATTTATTCTTAATTTACGTATCTTCACGAGCATTTCCCATGTCGCAAAAACTTTTTCCACCAAAAACTCACTGAATGTGGCAAATTTTAGAAAAATGTTCGCCATTTTGGATCCCATATTTTGAATTTTGGATTTTCGACTTCATTTCCGAAATCAGCGACCTCAAAAACCATAAATGGGTACTCGAACGATGTGAAATATCGAGATTCTGGTTTTTGGCCAGCTTTTTGGGATTTTGAACCACTGTGTAACGTAATAAAAGTAGAATAGCGTAACGCATGTTTTGAAAATTATTTTTAAAAGGCTCTTATAGATAACAAATTTAAAGTAACCTAAATTACAATACATAGTGGTGATCTACGCGGGATCTGAGAATAAACTTACATCTTACTTTGCAAGGAAAAATCCAGTTTGAACGAGACTTGACTCTAAAGATGAAAATAGAATTATGGTCACTAGGCCTAGCGTTGTTTTTAATTGGAGCTAATCAATTAAGTGCCGTAAACTTCTAGAAGAGTTATTCGTAACGGTTTTTCGGAAACGTCTAAGACACTTTTGCACACATGATTTTTCTTAAAATTTCATTTTTTTCTTGATAATTACTTAGATATTGTGGATTTCTCGAATCTTCATTTAAAATGTTTCAATTTCATATCAAGAGATATCTTATCGTTTGCATTAAATAATGTAACGCTCCTTTAATCTGTTTCTTAGAAGATTTGAATACATCTATACTTCATGAGGGGAAGAATTTTCTTTTTCATTATAAGAGAAACGTTTTGCAAATTTGTTGCTCTGTGAAATTTTTTTAGCTGAATTAAATTTTTTTGATAATCGAATATTGATGGTAGACCAAACATATAGAAAGAGTTATTATATCAATTTTTTCGAAAAAGTGTGCTTTTCTTCATTTATCTGACTTGGGACAAGGAATTTCAGAAAATAATTGCAGTTTTTGTTTTAGGTCAGGAAGTTTCAGTAATTAATTTTTTGAGCCAAAAATGTCAGTACTCCATTTTTGTTTGAAAATTTCTATTTTTATAGTCCAAATGATTTCAACCATTTTGTTAAAAAACTTTATTTGTTGGTTAGAATCAATTTTTTGCCAGAAATTGAACTATTCTAGTTAAATGTTCATAATTTCAGTGAAAAATTAGTCTTTTTGGTTAAAAATTTAACTACTTCAGTTAAATATTTACAATTTCATTTGATTCTTCATAATTTTGTGCAAAAATGTAATGATTTGTTCGGCAGTTAGTTTTTTTTTTGTTTGTTGAAAGTTAGTTTTTTTTGTTGAAAACTAGTTTTTTTGTCATAAGTGATTTTTTAAACTGAAAATTTAATATATTCCTATTTAAAATTCTACAGTTTCAGTGAAAAACCATTTGTTGAGTTAAACATTCATTTTTTTCATTTTAAATTTTGAGTATTCAAATTATCGTTGATAGTTTCTCTTTTTCAGTAAAAGTTAATTTATCTTGTTAAAACTCAACGCTTTCAGTTGGAGATTCTTCGTTTTAGCATACAACTCTTTTGCTTGGTTTGAAATTGTTTTTATGGAATGAAGATGTTACTGTTCCATTTTTCGTTGCAAATAATTATTTTTTGAGTTTGAAATTCGACTGTTTCGTTGAAACACACTTTGTCTTAACAAATGATTTTTCCTATTTGGAAATCAATTTTGCTTGAAGATTCATCTTCTTGATTAAAGAATGAACTAATAGTTGCTAATCCGTTTTTTTGTTCTTGTGAATTGATTTTTCTTAATTCATTGTGAGTTCAACTGTTACAATTTTTGTAAACAAAAAGAAATTTTTTATGTTGAAAATTTGAGTATTTTTTTCAAAATTGATTTATTTTGCAATGTTTGAACTGTTGTGTTAAAGGATGTTTAGAATAAACATCATGAATAAAAAGAAATGTTTGCGTTTTGCGCCAAATAAAAATATATTACTTCCAGTTGACCGAGAAAATTGAAAAACTTGACCGCGAATGATGAACTTGAAAAGTTCGAGGATATTTTAAGTCAATTTTCAAAGTTCACAATAAAATATTGTCCAATTTCAGAAACTTTTTGATTCGAAACACTTCTAGTTTGAGATATATATGTTCAAGTTTCCGTTTTTTATTATCTCAATTGTTCAGAATTTTTTTCCTTTGCCAAACACTCCTTATAAGAAATTATTCTATTTTCAGAACTTGGAATTTGTAATTACTCAATTTCAAATACTTGTGAATAAAACTCATCCAATATTGAACGCATATGAATAAATATTCTTGGTTTCTCAGTCTGAAATTATTATGACTCCAACGTTTGAAATCCAATTTTTTTTTTATATCGGACTAATGAAAAACTGAAGGGAAACATTTTTTAGAGACAATTTTATAATTGTATTTCTTTTTGTGGACCTTTTTGGTATAAAAAGAACAATTTATATTTGAACTGAAATACCACTTAAACTTGTGCGATTTGAAAGAATTTAATCTAGAAAGGATGTTTAATTTTGAATATTTGAATCCCAGCTTTATTCCATTTAGAGTATTTCATACAAGAACCATGATTGAAATTTGTTTTGTTTCGAACGCCTCAATTTTAGAATTTTTGTAATTTATTTAATTTATAATTTTTTCAAAGACTCAGTTTCAAATTCTTTCAGCATGGAATCCACCAATTTTTTATATAACCAAGCAATTTTTGTACGTTGGATCTAAAAAAAGAGCCGCGTCATAGATAACGTTGGAGGAAAAAAATCTGTTTTTCTGAAATCATTGTTTAAACTGTGAGTATATATTATTTTCTGATAGATTTCATTGTATGTCATAGTTTGTGCTATGACGTAAGTGGATCTTTTCATATGATTCAAGATATTATGTCTGTAAGGTATCACAATTTATAAGCGTCAAACAAATATTCTAAGACTTGCGTACTCTCATTTGAATGTTATCTAACAAATGCTATTTAAAGCTGGATTGAAGCATACATAAGTATTAAACAAAGAATGAATTTATCTTTTTTTCCTGTGATTAGGCCGAGAAGTATAAATAATTTTAAATTTCTAAAGAAATAACCTAATTGCAGAAAATCGGTCGGCAAAGAACGTTGAAAGGTAAGGGAACGTGTTTGTAATTTTTAAATATCATACTTACCATTTACTTGTATTGTATTTATGTGGATTCCCTTTTTTTTATTAACATTTTTTTATTAACATTTTTTATATGGGTTCGAGATTTGTAACCTCGAATTTGTAACCCCGAAAAGGAATATAATTGGGGTCGGAACGGGGGATAAACAAAATATGTGGGAATAAAAAAATGATAACATAAAGAATTACAACTATCCTGACTCGGGATTGAGAATTTTTTTAAAGAATATTATTATATGATTCGAAACAGAGAATGTTTTGTATGTAAGGAGGATTTTTGAGAATAGTTTTTAGCTGATTTAGAAGAAAATTCCGAATTCTTTCACAAAGTTTCCATATATTTACCTGGGGAAAATTAACGATTGTCCGAGAGACTACTGGAGAAAAACGAGGGATAAAAATTATCCATCGGGCAGACAGTGTAGGGTGGTCCAAAAAAAAATTCCGAATTTTTTGCTTTGTTCGAATCCACAAAAAAAAGGGAATGCCTTTTTTTTTTTATTTAGAGGTGGCGCAAGCGCCATGAAGTTCAACACGTGTTCCCCATAAGAAAAAAAGACGTTTTTGTAAATTTGATCCAGTTCTCTCAATATTAGATGAATCGAAAATAATTGTTTAAACAATTCATCATTGATTATAACAATATTCTCTCAGAATAATGCTACAAAATTGCAGTTTTTCTGAAATTTTTATCTTTTTGGCAACTTTTCACTTGAAGTAGGTAATTATTTTATTTAATATAGCGAAAATATTATTTATACAAATTCTAAACGCTTATAGCTATCTTCTTCTAAATTAATACTACATAGTTGCGGTTTTTTCTTGAAATGTTTAACTTTTTATCACTTTTCAATAAGATTAAAATAATAATTATTTCATGTTGAGAAAAAAATTGTTTAAAGAATTTATTATCATTTGAAAATTCAAATCTGCAACCCCTGGAAATCAACCAGAAAACCAAGAACCCAATGACAAAATTTGGACAAAACCCTTGAGTAAACCTATTAACAAGAAAAATAGTGAAGATAAAAAAGAGAAGAGATGAAAGAGAAAGCAAACTCCAAATCCCCTTCTTTCTTTTTTTCTTAACTTTCGTCCTTTTTTTCCTAAAAAAAAAAAAAAAAATATCCTCACTATCATCAATCATCAATCAATCATCAAAAAATCATCAATCAATCATCAATCAATTATCAATCAATCGCCAATCAGTCATCAATCGATCAATCATAAATCAATCATCAATCAATCATCAATTATTCGTCAATCAATCATCAATCAATCATCGATCAATCGTCAATCATTCACCAATCAAGCATGAATCAATTATCAATCAATCATCAATCAATCATCAATCAATCATCGATCAATCATCAATCAATCATCGTTCAATCATCAATCATTCATCCATCAATCATCAGTCAATCATCAATAAATCATCAATCAATCATAAATCAATAATCAAAAAATCATCAATCAATCATCAATCAATTATCAATCAATCGTCAAGCAATCATCAACCGATCATCAATTGATCAATCATCAATAAATCATCAATTAATCATCAATCAATCATCAATAAATAATCAATCATCAAGCAATCATCGATAAATCATCAATTATTCACCAATCAATCATCAATCAATTATTGTCAAGCATCAATCAATCACCAATTTTCTGGTGATCGCCATTACTGCCGCTTCAAAAACGTAAAATTGAAATGATTAATTGATGGTTGATACATGATTGATTGATTAATGATTGATTAATGATTGATTGATGATTGATTGATGATTGATTGATGATTGATTAATGATTGAATAATGATTGAATAATGATTGATTG
>WSXT02185814.1:0-20511 GCA_011762715.2 Neuroterus valhalla | reverse complement strand
GTTCACAATGATAAAACGTGAACGAGTTAAGCTTACCCCGAAAGGGATTTGGCTTAATGGTATAATAATAATAATAAATAATTGAGATTTCTGTAATTTGAATCTCATAGTTCTAAATTCGAAATTTCTAATTTTCAAGGTAAATAATTGAAAATTTTTCAACATAAAATTTAAATTTGAATTCAAGATCTTCTAAAAGTCTTTAATTGTAACTTGTACGATATCGAAGGCTTCAAATTTGATATCGTATATTTCTGAACACTTCGAATTCGGATTTGTTCAATTTTGAACGCTCCGAGTTAGGAATTTCTTTTTTTGAAGTTATCCTATTCATCAGTTTTCTGAAATTATTCAAATTTATAATGCTAAAAATATCAATTTCTTAATTAAGTCGGTTTTTACTTTTAACGATTTCGAAAGTCTGAAATTAAAATTAATCAATTTTGAAGGCTTCGAACTTCAAACAGCCTACCCAGGTTTTCTGTGTGCTGTTTAAAATTTTTTAAGATTCAAAAGCTTAACTTCCAAATAGTGAAACTCTAAACTCTTTAGTTTAAATTTAATTCGTTAACTCAATCACTATTGTGAAATGAACAATTTTAAATCAAGCATTTTCTTTCTTGCTAAAGACAATGAGTACATTTTTCTTAATTTTATAAAACATTTTAAAAATTGATTGATTTTGAAGTGGAATGTACGTGAACGTTTCCAGTTGAAAGTTTACGTGTCCGAAGTATTTTTCATTTAAAATTCTTGAATTTTTAAGACTTATCGTAAAAATGTTTAATATCCAAGACTTGAATTTCATAGTTTCCATTTTTGAGTCCGTGAATTTTCATTCGTCCAATTTAAAATTGAATATGTTTAGGTCGAAACTTGATAAATTGAATAATACAAATTTACAGTCTTCAAAATTCAACACTTGTTCTTTTATTCTTTCTCAATTTAACGAATTTGTTTGAAATTTGAAGCATTTATGATTGAGGGTTTTATAATTTGATTCTTATAGGAAGAAATTAAAAATTCCCAATTTTCAAAGTATATAATATTTAACTTTTTTTCAATTTGAACTTCGAATTTGAATTCAGGATCATCCAGTAGTCTGAAATTTGAATTGTACAACAGTTTTATTACTCGGAATTATGAATTGTTTTGTTTTAATATTCAAATTCGAAAATTTCATTGACCGGGGAAAACCCTGGAATTTTTTTCTAATATTTTTTCTAGTTGAACAGGGGTCTCAAATTCGAACAATAAAGTTCACCAAAAACCTATTTTACGTTCAAAATAAAAATTGAAAGCTATATACTATCATAACATTCCTTTTTTTTTCATCAGCTGATGGAGTTTTGAGTCCTCAACGATCACTGCCACCCGCGCTGCCGCCGAAGAGTCCACGATTGGTACCAGTTCCTCAACGTCGCAACATTTCGGGTCCTCCAAATGGTACCGGAAGCGATCAGCTGCAAATAAAACTCAGAAGGTTACTTAGCACCGATAGCAAGGAAAATGTATTTTTCCCTGATAACGAATATCAGCACCCTCAGAATGTTCAAATGAATGGAGTTGGCCGTGAGGACAAATTTAGATGCTCCCCCGGAAGTTTGTCTCCCGGATGCAGAGATGAGGATCGTACCTCGGTAAGCCACTTTAACCAATACGTACGAGAAAGAATGACCCACCGACGATCGATGGCAACCATCAGATAGACATCGAAACGCCATCAATAAGGGTCACCGGATACTTTCAACGTGAATAAGCCGCACTAGGGAAGGGAAAGAATATTACCCTCAGAAATTGTTTTAAAATACCCCTCAGTTTTATAGCTTACGACGTCAATAGTAAGCCATCTATGGCTTCAATTTATTTTAACGCTGAATAAATAAGGTGAAAGAATCTCTTCCGGGATCTGGATTAGGTTTTCTCGCCCTATCTTTGAAAAGTCTCGGAAAGTATCAACATAAAAATCTACTTAAAATCAATCTGCGTCACCAAAAGTTGTGGACCGGAAGAAACTGGGGTGAACCAGAATTTTCTTCTGAGATTTGAGTGGCCACCCTATAGTGGTAAAGAAGGATATAGTAGTACCTAGCGCCAGCTGGGAATACTTTTTTTCATTATCAGTTTTTGTTAAAGTTTTTGAAGCTCTTTCAGTAAAAGTATTTTTTTTTTGTGGCCCATTACTGGTGCACGTTTCTCCCTTTTTGATTTTATGTACAATTATTCACTTTCTAAGTATGACTTTGAAAATTCACGTGTAATAGTTTCCAATTGTAGAAAAATATATCATCCCCAACGACAAACTAAAACAAAACACGTGGCCCTTGAACACAATGAATCACCTTGAACACTTTAGGAGTTATTGTTTCAATTATCTGAATAGCGGCTGAACATTGAATATGAGGAAAACTGGGAATTATGTTTGTACACGTTAGTTCCAATAATTTTCTATATAACTCTCCAAGACAATATGAATATACTCTCCAGAGTTATCAAAGTGGCATTGGTGCACGCCACGATGAAATCGATGGTCGCGCAGTTTGTCCTATTTTGAGGAACTTTTCCTTTGTATGGTAAAAATATTCCATGTGAAAATAACGCGAAATTGCAGGTGAATTAAATGCAAGCATTCAGATATAATATTTTTAAAAGAAGGCTCGAGTTGTTTGAGGGGTTTGATCGTATTATATTTATTATAATACGTTTATTATAATACGTTTATTATAATACGTCTATTTATTGTTCGAATGTAAGACTCATTTATCGTTTTCAGCTCTGTACACCACCGGATATTCGATTTAAATTCGGAAGAAGCAATTCCCATTCCCACACACCTGCGAGATCTGTTAAAAAATCGAGTAATTCTGCTACGGGGGAAAGTACGGTGTGTCACAAGTCCTTACCAGATCTTCATACCAGCACGCGACGCCGGGCGTCGCTGTCCCCGCGAGTATCCACCAAGTCGTCCTCAAAACCTTTAGTGACCGCTCATCATCAAACGGGTAGTAACTGTCCAGATTGCGAAACTAGTTCAGACTACTCAGATCTCAGCTTTAAACGAGATTCCATGTGCTATCGCAGGTGAATATCATTATCATTAATTTATAGTACCAGGACATATTTCAAGAATATTGATAATTTATCATTTAAAACTATCCAACTTCTCTCTGATGATAAAGGCTAAATCTAAATCTCCTTGCTCTCATAATCCTTTATTTCCATCCCTGAAATTTTTGAACAAAAAAGATTTACAAAACTTGACCCAACATCCAGTCATTCGTTATTCTTGGAATTCAAATTGTTTCAAATTTCGAATCCGAAACGAGACTGTTATGATTATCCGTTTTGGAATCATAAAACTTTAAGCCCTTTTGTAACTTCAAATGAACCTTTTTTGAATTCAGAAAGCATTTAGTTTCTGTGTCCAGTTCGTATAATTTTCAATTTAGGAATACTTCAATTTTGATAAAACTTAATTTTTGAGTCCTGAATTTTTGTAAGTAATTCCTTAATTTTTACTTTCAGGCGAAGAGCTATAGATTCAGAAACATTGTTTTTGATTAGTTTAGTTTGAAATAGCAAGAAAGACAAATTGCGAAAAGTAGCGGTATTAGATTGTGATTCTTGAATGTTTTATTTCGTCATTTTCAAATTCCATGTCATTGATAAGTGTCTACGCTTTTTAAGAAATTTTCCTTCCAAGTGAGCAGAAGAACATGTATCAATAATCTTGAGAGCGTTCAACATGAAACTGATGTTAAAGAGTTATTTTATACTATCTTTTATTAATTTGTCAATAACTATTTAATTTTTTTTGAGCTAGGAAACAAGCAATTATTCAAGAAGAATGTAACATGGTTAATTTAATTTCATATGTTGATTCTACAAACTAAGATCTACAATTCAATTCAAGCTCGAAGAAAATGAGACTTAAAGATAAGCTTTCCGCATAGGGGCTCAAAAAGAAATCTTCTATTTTTTTCTCTTTGAAGTATTTTCAACTAATGACATAAAAAAAATATGGCATGTTTGATATAAAAAGCTTTAATTCAAGTCATCCCCCAAAAGAATCATACTGAGAAAAAAGCTTCCAGCAACTGGTTTGAATGAATAAATTTTCCTCATTCTTCGTATTTCAACCCACCGGTATCAGAAAGAGAAAAACTTGACACAGATTTTATTTTTCATCCTTATTCTACGTGCCAACAAGTTTCCAACAGAGGGGTCTAATTAACAAAATTTTCCTTATTTTTCATTCAATTTGGATTAACGAGAGCTAACTTTTTAAAACAGATTTTTTACAATTCAATTGATTACGTTTCCATGTGAATGATTTAATCAGTTATTATTATTATTAATAGTAATGCATTTCACGAATTAGGCAGCTTTAATTGTCGATGTTTTTCTTTATTAATATCGTTCTAGAGATAATGATCTTGAATGAGTTTTCAAAATCAGCAATTTGATATAATCACATTCAAGAGTAAAAAATATATCAAATTGGAAGCGTTGAAAATTCAAAAAGTTTCAAGAATAAAAATTAGTTAATGGAAGCATTCATTCTTTATCACTTTATAACAAATACGTCTAATTTTTCTGTACCAAAAATGTTTTAAATTAGATATTTTTTCTAAGAAATAAAAATTTAAATGGAGAAGATCTGATTATGGCAAAGGATAAAGTTGAAATCAAACAACTGGATGGAAAATTCAAATTTTTTGACTTTGGAACTGATTTCGAATTTATAAAAAAAACTAAAACCCGAAAATCCAAATTAGAGAAACCTTTCAAGCATACAAAAAAATTTCATTAATACGATCCAAGTTCAAATGCATCTTCTCTATAAACTTGCCTCATTCAGAAATAATGCAACCTAATAAGTTAAAATTCGTAGAAAGAAATATTTCAGACATGAATCCATCCTTTCATTGAAGAATAATTAAAATATCAATAAAATTGGAAGTTATTCAATTTTTATATAATTAGAAAAAAGTAGAAATTCCTAGAACTGACAAATATTTTTAAATTAAATTAATCGTTTCGTTGGAATGGAACTGTCAACATTATGCTTTGAATTTTGTTTAGATTGCCTTTGGAAAAAAACCTAGAGTTTATCAAATGATAATAAAATATAAAAATAACGTTATTATACATCGGGCTTAGAATTTACATAATAAAATCTATTAGGTATCAAAAATATTGGGTTTGACATTTTATGTGTCTGAAATTGTGCTGAGTTTAAAAAGCGAAAATTATCTTATTTCTGAGATTTATTTCAAAGATTCCTAATTTGAAAGTATAAATTTAGCAAATACGGCAAAATTGCAGTATTGATAATAATGATTTAGATTATTTCTATATTGTAACTCGTACAGTTATATACTAATTTAAAAAAATTTCTAGTTAATTTTCAGTTATATAACACATTCTTGCAGGAGACTGGTGACCTCCTCAGTTCGAAAACTTAACCAATAATAATTCGTTTACAATGATAAAACGTAAACGAGTTACGCTTACCCCGAAAGGGATTTGGCTTAATGGTATGATAATAATAATATTAATAATAATAATAATAATAATGATAATAATAATAATGTACCGCAAATTTAAAGCTGTTTAGTTCAGTAGGTTTGAATTTGAATGTTCAATTATTAAGGTATCAAAATGAAGTATGGTTACTCTCAAACGTATCTATTTTGAAAGCTTAAAATTTTTTTATCTCCATTGTAAAATGTATCTAATCTGGCTATACCACATTCACAAATTTTAGTTTATTAAAAAATGGACACAATTGTACAAAAATGGTCCAATCTGGAATATTTTTCATTATAACATTTTAATTATCCTCAAATATTAATATTTGAAATTATTCGATTGAAAAAGCAATTGAAATTGTTTAATCATTAAAGCTTTTTATCTTAGATGGTTTAACAATGTTAATAATTCTCTACGTTTCAAATCAACAAATTCAGAAGGTTCCTATGTAAAACTGTTCGGTTCCAAGCAATTTCGTTAGTGTAAATAATGCCATTTTGTATATTTCATTTTGAAATACTATCTGATTTTGAAGGCCTTAAAATTAAAATTATTCGATTAAATTTTTTCGTTTGAGCTCATATTTCTCATATTTCTGATAATGCGATAACAATGAATATTATAAGACTGAAACTAGAATATTTTGTGTGTGTGTGTGTGTGTAAAAATATTGAATATATATTGAAATAATTGTGATTTTAGATACAAAAAATTAGTTATGGTGGTTTTTTGTTATAATAACGTTTTATACTGTGTATAGTTCCAGGCATATTCGCAGATCACTAGGCTCAGGAGGCGGCGATGCAAGTAGTGTCTTATCCTCCGGTGGTCGAACACAAAAGTCCTCAGGTTCAAGCAAGTTAAGTCACGGTGCTACTGCCAGAGACTCAGGTGGTTCTTCCGGTCATTGTACACATCGTAGCGAGCCACAACCAAGAATCCAAGTAAAATTTTTATTCTATACAATTTGGAAACAATAATCTATAATCCGATATAAAATACGTTATATATCAAAAAAATGTTCTAAGCTTGAAAAATTCCGGGAAATAATATTCTCATTCTTGAGATAAAAGTATAAATTATTATCTTAACCTCTTTGATGAAATTTCTGAATAATTATAGTTTTGTATAATTAAAAAGTAATTGAGTTCTTCCTTCTCGTTTCCAGGATGTTTGGAGTAACATACGAAGAGATAGTGGAGCGTCTACTCAACATTCTACCGAGAAAGACCGATCGAGAAAAAGTAGTTACGGTAGTGGCACTCTCCCATCTATCGTTAGACATTACAGTCCAGAATCCAACAGCAGCAATAGTCAAACCGATTACAGTCCTACATGTAATTCAAGGTAACTTTTCTAGGATAAAATTGAAATCTCAAAATTACAATATCAAGTGGAATTATGCGAGATCGAGAGATTTTCTTAAAAAATTGTGCAGTTTTCAGCATAGAATAGGAGAATTAATTAAAAAAGTATCATTACAAGCCTGAAGACAACAAGTAACTTTTTCCACTCTCGATAACTTATAACCACATTTTCCACGTCTTCAAGTATTGTGTTTACAAATTTATAAAATGTCAAGATCAAGATATCCTCAGGTACAACCAGGGTGGCGACTTGACCAGGAAACCGGGAATTTTAATGACCGGGAAAAAACCAGGAATTTAATTTAAAAACCGGGAATTTATTTGACTCAACCTAGACTATTTAAAATTCTACCGAAAAAATAGGAGAAATGACCGCTTTCTCTTTATGAATCAAAAAGGATCTTATCATTTTATTTAGAGAATGTAACGTCGTTCCTTTAATCTGATTTTCAAAATATTTAAATACATCTATACTTCATGAGAGGAAGAATTGTTCTTTTTTTCCAGCATAAGAAAAACTTTTTCCAAATTTGTTGCTCTGTGAGATTTTTTTAGCTGACTCAAAGTTGATAATCGAATTGATGATAGCCCAAAAATACAGAAAGAATTATTATCTAAATTTTCTCGAAAAAAATGTATTATCACGTTTTATCTGCTTTTCCTCATTTATCTGACTTGAGACAGGGAATTTCAGAAAATAATCATAGTTTTTATTTAAGGGCAGGGAGTTTCAGGGAGGAAGTATAATTTCACTTGGAACAGGGAATTTTTCACATGAATGGGAACTATTCAAAATAATTACAATTCGGATTTAGAAGAGAGGATATAAAAAAATCGTTCCTCCAATTCAAAATCCGTCACAATTTTCCCTCTTCCCAATTTTAAATAAAAGAAAGTACTTCAAGAAGTCTTCAAAGTAGAAGAAGTATTCCGGAGAGGAAATATTTATGAATTATTATAGAAAACTTGTTTAAATTGTTCATTGCAAATTCATCCTTTTCCAAATAAAAAATCAACTGCTTGTTTAAAATTTAAACTTGTTTGTTGAGAATTAAATTTTTATTTTAAAGTTGCATTATTTTGACTCAAAATTCACCTCTCGTTGAAATTGTAAATACTTTGTTAAAAATCAATTCATATTTTTTTGGTGAAAATTCAAGTATTTAGTTAAACAATGATTTCTGAATCTGAAAATTAAAGTGTTTCTTTGAGGAATTTATGTACTTCATGGGAAATTTGCCATTTTCGTAGAAAATGATTATTTATGGTCGAAAATTCATCTTTTTGCTTAAGATACATCTATCTATTTGAAGATTAATCATTATACCTGAAAATTCAATTATTTCGTTGAAACTTTACATATTTTGTTGAAAAGTCGGTTTTTTGTAGAAAATTATCTTTTCCTGCGGAAGCTAAAATTCTTCCTCAGACATTCTTTTTTACGGTCAACAGTTCAAGTTTTACAGTTAAACATTTTTCATTTTATTCGAACATTAATCTAGTTAAAAACTCTTATGTTTGATTTATAAGTAATTTTTTGAGCCAAAATGTCCCTATTCCATTTTTGTTTGAAAATCATATTTTTAGGTTGAAAATTAATTTGTTGTCAAAAATTGAACTATTGATCATCATTTCAGTAAAAAATTAGTCTTTCTGGTTGAAAATTCGACTACGTAAGTTAAATATTTACAATTTCATTTCATTCTTCATAATTTTTTGTCAAAATGTAGTAATTTGTTCGACAGTTAGTTTTTTTATTTCTTGAAAATTAGTATTTTTGTTGAAAGTTAGTTTTTTTGCAATAGGTAATTTTCTCAACTGAAAATTTAACTTATTCCTTTTGGAAATTCCATATTTCCAGTTGAAAATTCATTTGTTTATTTAAAAGATTCATTTTTTTATTTTAAAATTTGAGTATTGAGTAAATTTTTTCTTCCAATTTGAAATTTGCTACAATTTGATAACCGATCCTCGCATCTTAATTTTGAACGAAGAACGTACTTCAACCAGTTTTCAAAGTAGAAATTAAAAATAGTATTTCAAAGAAGAAATATTTATGGATTATGATAGAAAACTTGTTAACATTATTCACTGCAAATTCTTTCTTTTTTAGTTAAAAACCAACTATCTGTTTAAAAGTTGAACTCTTTTGTCGGAAATTAAACTTTTTCGTTGAAGTTGCACTATTGTCATTCAAAATCCATCTCTGGTCGAAAATGTAACTGCTTTGTTAAAAATAAATTCATTTTTTTTTTTTGGGTGAAAATTCAAGTGTTTAGTTAAACATCGATTTTTAAATTTGAAAATTAAACTATTCCCTTGAGAATTCCTGTAATTTTAATTTTACCTAAAAATTCATCAGTTTGGTTGAAAAATAATTTCTGTAAATGAGAATTCACCAATTTCGAAGGAAAATTTTCTTTTTGAATCGAAAATTAATTTATATAATTGAAAATTAACTTTTTTTGTTAAAAATCGATTTTTAGGTAGAAATTAATTTATTTCTCTTCGAAAG
This sequence comes from Neuroterus valhalla, assembly GCA_011762715.2. Lineage (NCBI taxonomy): Eukaryota > Metazoa > Arthropoda > Insecta > Hymenoptera > Cynipidae > Neuroterus > Neuroterus valhalla. Next base: position 11,094 of record WSXT02185814.1, on the reverse strand, counting down.
TTAATTTTCTTGTTCAACAATTTTCCTTCAAGTATAATTATTTCTTTCCTCGAAAATTCATCTATTTGCAAACTCTTATGGTTGGTTTAAAATGAATTTGTTGAGCCAAAAATGTCACCATTACATTTCTGGTTGGATAGTATTATTTTTGTTGTTCAAAACTCAACGAATTCATTAAAAAATTGTGGTTTTTGGTTAAAAAAATTTTTTATAAAAATTCAACCATCCTAATTGAAGGTTTATTATTTCAGATGGAAATTTGTATTTCTGGTTTAAAATTCTAGAACTGCATATTTACTATTTTATTCGAATGTTCATCATTTTGTTCAAAAATGTAACTATTTGTTTGAAAGTTTTTTTTTTTGTGAGTAATTTTTTTTCACTGAAAATCGATCGTATGCGAATTGTAAATTCCATAGCTGTAGTTGAAAATTGATTTGTTTAGTTAAGCATTCATTTTTTCTATTTTAAAATTCGAGTATTCAAATCTTCGTTGACAATTGATCTTTTTCAGTAAAAGTTAATTTATCTGTTAGAAACTCAACTCTGTCAGATGAAGATACTTCGTTTTAGTATGAAACTCTTTTGCTTTCTATTTCGAAATTAATCTTCTTGTTTGGAAATTCACCTTCATGGTTGAAAATTGAAGTGCTCCAGTTAAATATTTTACTTTTTATATGAATATTCATCTTCTTCATTGAAAAACAAACTAATAGTTGTAAATCCGGTTTGTTTTTGTTATCGTGAATTGATTTTTCTAAATTGTGAGTTTAACTGTTCCAGTTTTTGTAAAATAAAACGATATTTTTTTGTTGGAAATTTGAGTATTTTTGTCAAAATTGATTTATTTTGCAATGTTTGATCTGTTTTGTTAAAGAATATTTAGAATGAACGTCATGAATATAAAAAAAAAAAAATAAATAAATATGAAATATAAATATGTTACTTCTAGTTGACCGGGAAAATTGAAAAAATTGACCGTTAAGAATCGGGAAATGGCCGGGAATTTGAAATCGTCCGTCGAATCGCCACCCTGGTACAAAATTTGATACGAAATTGCTGTGACAAGTAGGAATCTGAAACTTTTGGATCGATATCTTGAATAGTTTTCGAGGGGCTCGTTTTTCTCGCCAAAAATCTCCTTGCAAACCGTCTTAAAGCTTAGTTGCCACGGGTGTCGTCACCTCCTCTCTTTAATTTGAACATATTCAAAATAAAAAACGCAATATAACTTAAACTTAAAATTCCAGGTTTTCTGACGGTTGGAAAGAAGGTCGTGGCAGGCCAATATTGAGATCCAAGTCTGATATCAGCGACCGATACTGGCGACATGACAACGGTCGTTCGACTAAAAAACCCGTGCGTCCTCCTCGTTCCGTTACTCAACTAGAAAACTTTTTCGATCGCCTAGGACTCGATTCCGAAAATTATCAGCGCATCACTGAACCCGATTCAAAGTCTTCATCCCCCGTATTTTTCGGCAGTGTTAGTTCCGTGGATTCTGCACTGGGACTTTACTCGTATGCCGCAGGTAACCAGGGAAATCCAGGTAGCCAGTGGCAAAATAATAACTGCAGTACTGGAATGGGAAATGAAGAAGCAAACCAAAGGACAAGCGACCAACCGAGTATTGTCGAGAGAAACGCAAGAATCATTAAATGGCTCTGCCAGTGTCGCAAAGTTCAATTCGGATACAGTTGAACAATTGATGAAACGATTGAAACGAGAATTCTCAATTGGATCTAAAATTAATTAAAAAGAGGACAAGATTGTTCTGAGATTCTTTAGTCCTATTTTGCTAAATTAATTGAATTCAAAGTAAATTTCTCTGATTTGAAATCGCCGCAAGCCTTTTATGAAAGAATCAATTGCCCGAAGAGAATTTCATACCTTACGGTTGCGATTGGTGTTGAAGTTTGGATGTACTGCTTAATTCAAGTGAGTAAAAGTTGAGTGAAGTTCAATTCAAATCTAATTATCCTAGTTTCTCGTGAATTCTAAAGCAGATGTGCATCTAAATCAGTAGCGTTTATGCGGCTTGTATTTCATTGTTTTTAATTGAGGGCAGAGTTTTTAATCGTCCTGAAGATTTTATTTGCGCGTAGATATATATATTTAATGGTGCAATGGGATCTGTGCCATTTGAACTTCGCAATTTTGCGACTTACGATCAATTAAGAATATTGTATATTCGCAACGAAGTTTCAGTATTTGTCGTTGCCTTTTCGCTTTTGTTCGCTTTTCTCTTATTGCCGCAACTGTAAATAATATTTAATCATAGAAAAGTATTTTCCACTTAGGGAATATTGCGGTTATAGTCATTTGATTTTGTTTGTTGTCGACAATTACGATATAGCCTTGATTCTACGAAAATTAGTTATACTCTAATAAGCGTTACCCGAGCGTTTATCCAGCGTGATGTAGGGAATAGTTCGGTGATAAAAAAAATTTATAGGTGACAAATTTTGATTCGACTTTAGGAAATGATCTATCTTTATTTACGAGTTTATCAGATTGAGTCTCGATGTTCCCCTTGTCTTATACGGAAATAGTACGAAACATTGTCTTCTTGATTTTACAAGGTCAATTTAGAGTTGCTATTTTATAAGGAGACAGGAAAGAATAATAAATCGATGCCTTTACTTGCTGTTCTTCGAAACCGCAAACGTGAAAAAATCACTCAATTACTGTTAACGTTTAACAACCTAAAACAAAAGGTAGACACTCGAGTAGTATAATTGTACTTACTCCGCATGTACTTGCAAATTTATCGTCTAAGCCTTCACAATCAAAATTCAACAAAGTCTGAAGCGAAAATCTTGAGATCTACGATTGAGTCTCGGTACCAAAAATCGAAAGCTTCAAGGACCCATGCTTCCGAATTCAATCAGTTTTCAGCAGTTTTTATTGAATACGAATTTAAAAATTTGAGGCACTTTTGTTTCTAAATGTTAATACCGACTCAGCTTGTTTCACCAATACGATTTTGATTTTGTTTCAAAGAGATATTTCTGAGGTTCAATAGTTTCTCGAAAATGTAACGTAGATGCTGATTTATGCTCTGTTTCAAACAATCTGATTGCACAAATCATAACGTTCATTCCATCCTAGTATATATATTTACATATACAAATATTTAGATTCATGGTAGGGTCAGAAAAAAGAGAATAAATTAAGAGAACTTTGAAAGACGACAGTATTTTTCGTACATCTTGCGTGAAAATATGAAATGCACAAACATAATTTTATCTTACACTCTTCTAGATAGTGTTCAATTAAATTATAAAATATGCCCGTCGCATAAACAAACAGCTAATCATCTTGTGTGCATAAGTTTTCATCCAGGGGATACATAACTTAGATTTTTTTTGGAATAATTTATATCGAATTAGAAAATTATTTAATTTTGAGGGTTAAAAGAATAGTATTCCAATTTTTTGAAAATAAAACTCTTTAACTTTGATAGTTTCAGTATGTAATTTAATGTATTATGTTTTGTTTTAAAACAAAATTATGATTTCCGAGAACTAGCTAAATTGAAAAACAATTCCTTAAGTCATTCGAATTATTCCAAGTTTCTACGATTTTTCTTTTCCAAATTCACCTGGATTTATTTGATCCATTTGGATTCTTTTGAATTTACCAAAGTTCTGCTGAATTTAATTGAATTTTTGTGATTATTTGGATTCCTTTGAATTTTAATTATTTTGAATTTTGGCGAATCTTCTTGAATCATTTGTTATTCACTACAGTTCTTATTCACATAAATTATTTTATTTCTCAGGATTTTTCAGAATTCTGAATGAATTTCAATTCGGCCGAATTCAGTTGATTTTTTTTATGCTCTTAAATTTTTTTTTAGTCCTCATAGCTGCTAGTATTTGAAGTTATGTATCCTTTGGCCCTTTCACTCACAACTATACTCTTATATAATAATGTGCTATTACACAAAGTAATAGTTTAAATTGCATTTAGCATGTTGACCAAAAACCTGGTAGATTGATAGTATTGCATTTTCAAGATCAAAAATACCTGCAATATTCTGATACGTGATACATATATCATTCGTGATCAGTAATTTACTTTTGAAGATCAAAAGTCGTTACCTCTTCAGAAAGTCAGATTCGCTCCTCGAATTACTGATTTGATTGTTGAAATTGACTTAAGTAAAATCTACATATTATACAAAGGATGTTTGGAAATATTAAGTTGAAAATTATTTTTAAAAAAAGGTTGCATTTTAAAAATCGTATTTTGAGGATATAAGAAGTCTACGTTGTATGTTATGTATTTATAAATGATTTCGCGTAGTAGTTTGTGTTTGCAGTAAATTTTATGAATGATTCGGTCCTGTGAGAGAAGAGCTTTGCCGATAATTAATCAATTTGTAGCATATGATTGTTAAGATTGTCAGATTGAATCACTTAAGTTTACGATTAGTTTCTCCTGTGTTTTACCGAAACGTGCTTAGGCATTTTTACAATATAAGCGATGGACTGACGAATAAGTGAGTCCCTTGAATACATAGTCGAACTTCGGCTGAGGGATATTCAAACTCTCATTGGATATTTCTACACTCCACACTTGTGATGCATAATAGTAATAACAATAATATTTAACATTGTTGAATTCCTGAACTTGATTGCTTTTTTTATAATCTAGTCACGTATAAAAAATGTGTTAATACAACACTCAATAATATAATTAAATTCCTTCTGTACACTTTAATATTATTTAATGAAAAATACGAAATGTGGTAAATACAGATTAATTCTTCAAATCCATGTTATATCATTTTTATGCATATCCTTATCTTATTTTTCTTAGTGGTAAATTAGACCTCTTCATCTGTTGCAGGTTGAAGTAATGGTTCAAGGTAATAAAAACGCACTGAATGCTCACAATATAAATTTTTTCAATTTGAAAGGAATCTGATTGTGTATCGGTCTCGGCAGATGCTGCGGATTTTTCTTCATGAACGAATCGACTTCTCTTCCTGCAAAATAAGTGGATAATTTCAATAGGAAATATTAGATCAGTAATTTTTTGAGAACAGAAATGTTCTATTTGTGCACAATACTTACGGAAAGCTGAACTTTTGGACAACTCATTCGCCCATCTCAGAAGTACACGTTGTCGTTCTTCAGAGGAAGAATCTATTAACTGATCTAAAGCATTCCAAATCAACATGCCACTAACAAATTGGTGATGACCCTCCGGCCAAGAATCCCAATTCCTTTGTATAATTTCGTCAGTTAATGCATTAATTTCTGTTAATACAGATATCTTTTTTCCATCACTTAGACCTGAAACAGAATGAAATGTAAGGATCTAAAATTGAGTATAATATGGCGCAGATTTTTATCGTACTGTGCATTAGTTACCATCTTCTTTTTTCATGAAAGGTAATTGCGAAAAATTCTTCTGCACCTTCGGTTGTGCCAAAATCTGATCGACTTTAATTCCTGAAAAAAATCATTTGATTGGATTAAAAAATAGAAAAGATTATTTTATAGCTGCATGATAGAAACTTACGGAAATTAGAATTGTAGAATAATTCATATGCCCATGTCTCGATTTCCAACTTGATATATTCAAGAGGGTAATTGAAGATTGTTTTTAAAGCTTTCAGTAAAAACGTATCAATTGCGCATTGCTGATAGCTTGCTGACCAGTGGCTCCAATCTCTTTTTATAATTTTTTCGCACAGTATCCTCATTTTTGCTACTTTTGCTAATTTTTCTTCATAGCTCACGACTGAATAGGAGTAAATTTTGGATTTAAATAAAATGTTCGACTAAATTCATTTCAGATACATAAATATGATTAATGGGAAATCGTTAGATTTTACCATTCACTCTCATCATAAAGAGGATGTGTGATATTTCTTCCTGAAGAGTTGCATTGGCTGGTCGCGTCGCAGATTCTGATTTTTTCGACAAATACTGTCGGTGAAACAAAAAGGCATCAACTTTTGTTCCTGTAAATTTTCATAATTTCAACAATAGAATTTCTATCTTCATAACGACAATAAACAACAAGCAGCTACTTAAAATTGCCTGCAATCACTATGAAAATCACCAAAAACAATAAACAACAACTCTAAAAATCACCAATCATCTACAATCACTCAAATCACTTGTAATCGCTAGAAATTACTTGCTGCCACATGCAATCGGTGTGCATCGAAATAGGAAATTATGTACTACCCCAGGTAATTTTTTTCAAATTATTAACAAAGAAGGAAGTAGGTTTTAGTTATTTAGTCGTTTTATTTAGTACAAACTCTTTTTATATTAATAAAAGGTTTAGGAACAAATATGCTATCTTAAGGGTTATCCAGACTCGAATATTTCAAACCATAAAAATTGGATCGCAATATATTAGAACCATAGCAACGATATCTTGAATTTTATAAATCACTTGAATAATATCTAATCCTAGATATAAGAGTGATAAAGAGTGATAAATATTATTATTATTATCATACCATTAAGCTGAATCCCTTTCGGGGTAAGCTAAACTCATTTACGTTTTATCATTGTGAACGAATTTTTTTGGTTATTTTTACACTGAGTGGGTCACCATTCCACTACAGGAATCTGATAATTATTCTTATAAACTGCTCAAATAAGAGCTAGTTGAATTTTGAGATTATCAATTATTACACACAAAATATTGGACTATTATACTTCTTAAAAATTTGAAAAAATAACGTGTATCAGGAGAGCATGAAATTACAAGGAAATTTCCGAATGTTACTGCTAAAAATACAAATTTTCAACAAAAACGATTCACCTACTCTATAAAATTTAAGGACACTTTAAAAGGGCAAATATAAGTCACTTATCCTCGTGGAATGATGTAGATATTTGCCGCACAGAGATCCTTCTACACAAAGATTATTAATTTTAAACAAAAAATATTAGAAAATTATATATGTTCCATAAAAATTTGATAAAAGACAACGTGTAATAATTGGACCGTTAGAGTCATCTGTTTCCTATCACTAACGATAAAGTTCTACTAGTGATCTAAGTGGATATTCAGTGGAACAATACTTATTTTATGGATTATTGATTCGAAATCAAATTCTTTATATTGTCAGGGGGGCGACTTGACCGAGAAACCGGGTATTTTATTGGCCGGGAAAAACCGGCAAATGACCGGAAATTTACTTGACTCAATCTAGACTATCAAAAATTCTAACGACAAAATTACGACAAATGACTGCTTTTTTCATAAATCAGAAAGATATCTTATCATTTGATTCAAAGAATGTAACGTTCCTCTAATCTGATTCTCAAAATATTTAAATGTATCTATACGAGATGAGAGGAAGAATTTTTATTATTTTCATTATAAGAAAAACGTTTTGCAAATTTGTTGCTCAATGAGATTTTTTAGCTGACTCAAATGAGATAAAATCGAATTGATGATAGCTCAAACATACAGAAAGAATTATGTTCTCAATTTTTCCAAAAAAATTAATTAATAACTCTTTATTTTCTTTTTCTCATTTATCTGACTTGGGACAGGGAATTTTAGGAACAAATTATAGTCTTTATTTGAGGGCAGAGAGTTTTAGTGAGGAAGTATAATTTCATTTGAAACAGGGAATTTTTTACATGGAACGGGGACTTTTTAAACTTATTATAATTCGGATTTATAAGAGAGGAATTTCAAAAAATCGTTTCCCCAATTTAAAATTCGTTACAATTTCAAATCCTCTCTCCTTAATTTTAAATAAGGAAAGTATTTCGAGCAGTCTTTGGAGTAGAAGAAGCATTCTGAAGAAGAAATATTTCTGAATTATGATAGAAAACTCGTTTACATTCTTCATTGAAAATTCATCCTTTTTTGGTTGAAAAATCAACTGCTTGCTTGAAATTTGAAATTTTTTGTTGAAAACCAATTTTTGTTGTTGAAGTTGCACTGTAATCACTTCGTTGAAAAGCAGTTCATCTTCTTTCGGTGAAAATTCAAGTATTTAGTTGAAAATTGATTTTTGAATTTGAAAATTCAACTATTTCTTTGAGAATTTCCGTACTTCATGGAAAATTTAACTTCTTTGTAGAAAATTAATACTGACCGTTCAAAATTCATCTTTTTACTTGCAATATATCTATTCGCGTTGAAAATTCATCATTATATCTGAAAATACATCAGTTTGTTTGAAAATCAACAACTCCAACGAAAATTTAACTGTTTCATTTTTGGTGGAAAATTGATCGTTCCTAGTTCAAAATTCGACAATTCGCCGAAAGTCTATCTTTTTGAATTGAAAATTAAATTACTTCGTTGAAACTTCACATATTTGATTGAGAAATCGAGTTTTTGGTGTGAAATTATCTTTTATTTTGGAAGTTAATATTCTTCTTAAAAAATTCTTCTTTGCTGTCCACAATTCAAGTTATACAGTCAAACATTTTTCATTTTAGATGAACTCTCATTTAGTAGGAAACACTTATGTTTGGTTTAAAATTAATTTTTCGAGCAAAAAATGGCACAATTCCATTTTTTTTCGAAAATTTTTATTTTCATAGTTCAAATTTTGACCAATTTGTAAAAACTTGTATTTTTTTGTTGAAAATTAATTTTGTATAAAAAATTAAACCATTTTGTTAAAGGTTAATCATTTCAGTTGAAAATTCGTCTTTCTGTTTCAAAATTCAACTAATTCAGTTAAACATCGACTATTTCATTTAATTTTTCATCATTTATTGTAAAAATGTAATAATTTGTTTGGAGGTTAGTTTTTTTTTGATGAAATTAGTTTTTTTTTTGTTAAAAGCATCTAATTTTTTTTACCTGAAAATTTAAATTAATCCGATTGAAAATTCCACAGTTTTAGTTGAAAATATATTTGTTTAGTTAAATATCCGGTTTTTTCAATTTCAAATATGAGTATCCAAAATTTTGTTGACAATTTATTTTTTTTAGTATAAGTTCATTTATCTGTTTGAAAACTCAACTCCTTCAGAAAGATTCTTGGTTTAAGTATCAAACTCTTATGCTTGGTTTGAAATTGGTTTTTTAAATTAAAAATGTTACTGTTCCATTTTTGGTTGAAAACAATAACTTTTTAAGTTAGAAATTCGACTATTTTGTTGAAACATTGTATTTTTCCTTAAAATTATTCGTCCTATTTGAAAAATAATCTTTTTGTTTGAACATTCACATTCATGGTTGAAAATTGAAGTGCTCTAGTCGGATATTTAACATTTTAGTTGAAAATTCATCCTCTTGGTCTTAAATTTAACTATTCTGGTTGAAGATTCATAATGTTATTTGAAAATTCATCACATTGGTTTAAAAAAGGAATTATTTTGTTGGAAATACGTTCTTTTTGTCATCTTAAATTGATTTTTCTTAATTGTCAGTTTAACTGTTATGATATTTGTTTAAGAAAATGATATTTTCTTGTTGAAAATTTTAGTATTTTTGTAAAAATTGATTTATTTTGCAATGTTTCATCTGTTGTGTTAAAGGATGTTTAGAATCAGCGACATGAATCATAATAAATGTTTGCGTTTTGCGACAAATATAAATATGTTACTTTTAGTCAACCGGGAAAATTGAAGAACTTGACCGAGAAAAACCGGGAAAGCAGATAGCTTCAATGTATTACAAAAAAACACATTATTTCCTGTAATGCTTCACTGGTTAAAAAAATTCTTCGATAGAATGAGTAATCACGAAATTTCATAATAATAACAAATATTTTCGTTCATTAGAGCTTTACACCAAATAATGTGTTTCCTGACGAATCTTCACTCGATTTTGTTCAAAAACTATACGTTATCGATTTTTAGTCTAGTCCATGTGATCCAAAAGAAAGCTTATCTATTGAATGATTTCTAAAATTTCATTAAAAAGATAAATTGCTTATCATATTAACAATGGGTAATAATTGTTCACGAGTCGTAATGGAATATTATAGTTTCTATATATGAAGCAATCAAATTTATATGGAATAAAGTATTCGAGTCCTGTTAATACTATCTTGCAATAGAATTTTACATCATTGATTTTTTTAAACGAATAAACAAAATTTTTACATTTGCTCACCTATGTCGTTTAGCATCATTAGGAAATATTTGGACTATTTCTGAATATTACACAATTTTTTGCACCAACCTAAGAATATATGAAGTGGCTTTGACTTTTCGCGATTATTTCTCCATTTTTTTATTTGCATAAAAAAGTGGTAACTTCTTTCCAAAATCCGATCGGACAAAAGTTGTCCCAGAAATTTATTGCAGAATCGATGAAAAAAAAAACACCAAATTTGGTTGAGAATTGTACTTCCTATCTTAATTTAAACTTGAAAATCTAATTCAGCCCCAATGTTTGCCGATATAAAGAGATATTTAAACAACTTGTGCAGTAGGAAAATTGTAACTTACGGAAAAATGAGTCATTGAACAATTGATCAGCAAATTTCAAAAGTTCACGTTCTCGAATTTCTGGAGGATAATCCAACATTTCATGTGTTGCGGCCCATGCCAAATGACTAGTCACAATTTGCTCGTATCCTTCAGGCCATTCGTGTAAATTTTTTTTAACAATATTTTCACAGAAGTCGTTCATTTCTGAAATTTTTGCTAATTTTTCTTCGTAAGACATTCCTTCAAAAACACAATGTATAATGTATCGAAAAACTGATTTTATAATAAATTATAATATTTGCAATGGGCTCCTTTGTTCTAACGGTAACACTGTAGATAATTCAAAGGAACCGGCACAAAATGTATGGAAAAGGACTTTCGATCAAAGTTCGATCAAGTTTGGTGTTTTGATGCTTCGAATGATGCTTATCAAAAGTCGTAATGAGGCAATAAAATTTCACTGAAAGGCTTTTCCCACACATTTTATGCGGGGTCTTTTGCTCAAATTTTCACAAAATCATGAAACTTGGTGTGAAACTTTTGAGATGAAGTGCCAACAATTTTTTCAAAATATTTTTATTCAACTAATTATGATAATTAACTCTCTCTCTCTCTCTCTCTCTCTCTCTCTCTCTCTCTCTCTCTCTCTCTCTCTCTCTCTCTTTCTCTTGCTCACTATATTTTTTGCCGGAGCCTTCGTTCT
>WSXT02185803.1:0-20511 GCA_011762715.2 Neuroterus valhalla | reverse complement strand
ACGAACTCAGAATAAGTTAGAAATGGATAAATATAATTCTTTTTGAATTAATTATCTATAATTTACGAATTCCATTAGGTAATTTATATTGTACTCCGATTTCAGAACTAATCGAGAGTTATTTCTGAATAGGCTTGCCGTCTTGGTTCGCAAACTTCGAATCAGAAATGATTTAATTTCAAACATTTTCAGATAAATATTTTTCCAACATGTTATAATTCAAAAGTCAGTTCGAAAATTTCTAACTCTAACTCATTTTAATTTGAACTTATTCAGTATCAAATAAGGGATTCGAAAGATTATTCTCTAATACCCAAAATTTGGATTAGACATTCTTCAATTTCAAACATTCATCAATTTTGAAATCTTTCGCAAATTCTATCAGCTTTCCATTTGAAATAGTCCAGTTTTCAACGCTTTATTTTGAATTGATTGAATGTTAATTACTCTACTCTTGAAATTGTCCAAATTTGAAAATTGAAGTATAAAATTATTGAACTCCAAACTTTTTGAGATTGAGAATTATCCCACTCCCAATCTATTTGATTTAAAGTCGTCCTATTTCTCAAATATCCATTCCTAATTATTCAATTTTGAACCTTTTCAAATGGAAATTGTCAACTACTTCATAATTCCAAAGTCGATTTGAAATTTCTAAGCCGAATTCGGTAGTTTTGTATTGAAAAATAATAAATGATTTGAAAATATTGATTTTTAGTTCAAAAAGACCAATTTCCAACGAAGAGAGATTTTTGCGTTAATAAAAGAAAGAAACCCAAAATGTTTAATAATTGATCAAGTAGGTTAGTATTCAATCAAAAAAGACAAATGTGAATGCGAAATGTAATAAGTAAAATTGCAACTGAAGCAAATTTTATTTTCAGCCTAATAATTAGATTTGAAATTATATTGTTGAATTCTCGATCAAAAACATTAATGTCCTTCAAATTAAGAAAAGAGAAGATTTTTCGAAAAACAACATGAATTTCAAACTAGAAACGATCAATTTTTCAAAATTTGCAGTAGAAAAAATGGATCATTTGAAGGAACCGTTTTCTAAAAGAAAAGTGAAATTATCAATTCAAGAGATTTATCAGATGGATTTTCAGAGTATTTCATCAATCACTTGAAAAAATTTGTTTGAAAATAAAAAAAAGTCTTGCTATTTTATATGAGATTCAAATCGAGCCATCCATAGGAATGCCAGTGGTGTACTCGTTTTATTTTAGGTAGGAAAATTGGTTTCGCCTGGAAAAGAAGGATTAACCTTGCAATTGAGTGCAACTTATTTTTCTGAGTTTTTCCCGGTGGACTTTTAAATTCTTTACTGATGTAATTTTTTCAGTTGAAAGATCATGGATATCCGACAAATTTTCCAATCTCAGCTAAAAAAATGTTAATTTGTGAAGAATTTTTCTGATATTATAAACATAACAATTTGAAAAAAAATCAATTTTAGCTGAAAAGAACACTCTCACATTTTTGAGTGTGAATTCATCTTTTTTACTTAACATTTTATTATTTGCTTGAAGATGAACTTTTTTTGTGGAAAGTCAAATTTTCAATGTGTCAATTGTTCTTCAAAAAGTTGTCTTTTTGGTCGAAGTTGGTACTGTTTGGCTATTAAAATTAATTTGGTTGAGGACTCGACTGTTTTGTTGAAAACTTGTGTTTTTTGGTTGAATTCAACTATTTGATTTTCGAATAAAGAAATGCAAACATTTTGTACTAAGAATTCGTCTTTTCTTGTCGAAAATTCAATTACTTAGTTGAAAATTTATGGATTCAATTAGATATTATTTTGTTTAGTTGAATATTCCACTGTCGAAAATCAAAGTGTTTCTTATAGTTTTTATGGTAAATATTATATTTTTTATTCTCAATTGTAATTTTTTTTTTTTTTTTAACTCAATCACTATGTTGAACAGAGTGGCCAGTTGGTCGTGGGGGCTAAAGCATGCGCTTTAGACCGACGCCGACTGGTTGTGGGTTCGATTCCCGCCTTGCACTCTGAAAGAGCTTCGGCGGCCCACGCGGTGAACACTTGCCTAGCAAGGGAGTGTTTATCTCCGGAAAGTCGTGGTGCCGGTACCTCTTGAGAAAAAGGTTACTCTAAGTACTTGGGGCTGGAGTTCTTGGTGGTTCGGAACCCACTTTAAGCTCTAGGTCCCCCTTACTTACTACGAAGGTAGTGGTAGGGTGTATAAATAAATGGTGAAGAGGTTCGAGGAAAAGGTAAACCCTCAGGGGACACATTGAATCAATCAATCAGTCGCTATGTTGAACAATCAACAATATGGTTATCATTTTTTTTTTACTGGAGAAACTTTCTTCGTTAAAAGGTGGTCCTTTTGGTTAGAAAGTCGATACTTTTTGGTTCACTGTTATCTTGAAGATTACAATTTTTTTCGATCCAAATTTCAAGTATTACATTTTTGATTCAGAATTTTTTGTTTGATTGGAAATTTCACATTATTTGGTTGCTCTTCTTCTTCTTGGTTTAAAATTCGGTTTTTTTGTTTTGAAATTTTTCTTTATTATTTTAATTTATAACTGTTCGTTTAAGTTCTCATCTTTTTGTGTTTGAAATTCATTATTTTGTTGAAAATTCCACTATTGTTGTTGGAAATTGATAATTTTGTGCAAAAAAATCAACTGTTATATTCCATGGTTGGAAATTCGACTCTTTTTATAAAAAAATCACTATCTTAGTTGGAAGTCGAACTTTTTTTTTTAATTCGTTTTTTTGGTCCAAGATTCATATATTCCATTGAGATCAACTTTTCCATTAATATTTTGTCTTTTTGAGTTGAAAATTAATTATTTTTAACAAAAAAAATAATAATAATAATAATAATTTTCAGACCAAAATCTTTTTTTGAGAGTTGATATACTAATTAAAAAAATTTCAGGCCCTTTTTGAAACGAAATTAGGAAATAGAAAGTTGAGAAAATATTAAGAATTGGTATCATCAAAAAGAATTGGCCTTAAAGCGTTTTGTGGTCTGATTTATGAAATTTCCGTTTTTATTCTGGAAAGATGAGTCTTATTTTTCTTGGGAGGGGAAAAATTGGTTCGAAAAACTATTTTAGGTAGTTTAGAGGATTTGTCAAATTTGAGTGGGGAAAAAGGGACGAACTGTGATCCCTGCATTCATTATTTTCAACTTCCAATAAAAATTAACTCATCAATAATTAGAAAAATTATCTTCTTGAAATGAAATTACGTTAAACAAAACCACACATTGTTGAATAATTATGACAGTTGGCTTTTTAACTGGCAAAGTTTCCTGGAAATGGTACGAATTAACAACTCGAATACCAAGTGGGGAAGGATAAAATGACGAAGAAGTTATGAAAATTATAGTTCGACCAGAGTCAAGTTATTAGCTTCTTTCGAAAAAATACTGGGGAAAAAAAAATAATAGTGCAAGGTTTTCTCGAATGTGGTTTTAACGATAGCCAGAAGGTAAGGTTGGTTTGGAAAAAAACAAAATAATGAAAATCGAGTTAGGAACTATGAGGAAGACCAGTGTATAAGGACCTAAAAAAATTATTATTAATCTTTTGTCAATTGATGAACGATTTCATATTTTCGTGTATCTCAATTTTTAGAAATGTTTTTCGAGGTCTTTAAATGTCTTTCCAACTCTTATAGTTCCTCAATGAACGTTTTATATAGGTTAAATTTATAAGTTTGGGGAATCATTGGTCTAAACACAGAAAGTTTTTCAAAAATTGAAATTTTCGTTTTTTGTTTATATTCTTTTTTCTCAGTAACTAAAAGATATCCATGACGTTAGATATATTTTAACTGATAAAAATACACTAGAAAGAAACGGGACGTTAAAGAAGCGAGAAGAGGGAGGCAGCAAGTTTTAAAAATAATAATTATGTTATTTTTTATTTCTACCTGTAAAACGCCCAAGGACGTAATAAATATTTTTTAAAGCCAGCTGAAAAGAGATAATTGATAAAATACGAAAATGTCTCTTTGGAAAACAGATAGAATTTTTTGTGTTTTGGTTGCATCCTCTTATACATTTTTTAATTTTTTTATCTCTATTGTAAAAAGTCCGCAGATGTTATTAATGTCTTGAAATTTTAGGGTCTCTATAATGTAAAGACATAATTAACAATTGTGTTTTGAAAGAATAATCTTAAAGTTTCTTAATACTCTGCTCTTCCCACATAGTTCAATTTTCGATTTTGATAATTTGGTTTTTCGACCCAACAACTTGAAAAATTTTACGTAAGAGATTACGGAGATATTTATGTAATTCCAGGTTCTGATACTCATAACGAATTTGAAAGCCAAGATATTCGCTCTAAACCAGTTTTAAACTCAACAGCATATCCTGGGAAAATCCCATTGTTGGAAGACAAAGTAATTGATTATTTTTAAGGATAACACTACTTGTAAATTGAAAGCTTTCGCTGCAACCAGTTGTTCGTTTTCCTCAGGAGGAATGTATCATTATATTCAAACCGGTTTTGTATTCAGTCAATTCGAAGAAAAACCACATAAAGTTGATGTTTTATAATTTTCACATTTACTTTGCAACAAACTTTGAATTCCTCTTTCATTTTTCATCAAAGGATTCCACTTGCAGGAATCACAGCGGTTAAGTAGTTCAATTTTAAGTAAAAGAAGTGGATAGAGGATTGAAAGGATATTTTATTTATTAATTAAAACTTTTCATATCATATGATCTTGAAAAAAATTCCTCTAAAACTAGTTTTGAAAAATCTTTGGAAAAAATCAAAGATTGGAAAATAGATGATCAACAGAATTAAAAGATGCTCTTGTTTGTATTTGTTCAAATGTATTTTTCTCAGTATGTAAGCTAGAAAGGATTAATTTGAGAAACACAAAAATCACTATTGTGTCGTGTTAAGGAAAAACTTACGTAAGTGACATTGTCCTTAAGGTCGACCTTACCATTGCCAGGTATCAGAAAACAAACCGTAAACGCATAGTCACTTACGGATGTTTTTCCTTAACATGGCAGTATTTGAAAGACCTACTTTTTTTTGTTTTTGTTTCCTTGGACTTTGAAATGGTTTTCTAATCTGTTTTTATCAGTTGAATCCCTCAGATGTTCAGAACATTGTGAAACCTTAGAACAATATTATTAAGATAACGATTCTTTTACTAAGGCAGTTTGCTGAAATGTAAAAAAAAAAAAATTTCCTACTTGACTTCCAACTTGAATCCGAACTGAATTACTAGAACCCTATAATAAAATCGAACTATTTTTGGTTGGAGAGTGTAAAATTTGTATCTTATTTTTGGTTGAAAGTTCGTCTGTTTGGTTCGAGGTTTGGTTTAAAATTTCATCGCTTGTGGTAGAAATTTAATCTTTCCTTCGTTGAAAATGCAAACTTTTTAGTTGATAATTAATGTGTTTTGGTTGAGAATTCAACTGTTTAGTTGCGAACCGTCTTTTTTGGCTGAATTTAAGTATTCTCTATTGAAAATTGGAATACTCTTGGTTGAAATATCGAATTTTACCTTTTTTGTTAAGAATGATTGCTTTTTTTTTCAAATTCAAACGCTTTCTTGAAAACTTAACAGTTCGGTTAAATTTTCTTTTTCTTGACTGATAAACCATGCTTGGTTGCGGATTCATCTTTATGGTTGGAAAATTATCTTTATTAGTTGCAAATTCATTCGTTTGGCTGAGAAATCATCTTTTTTATCAAAAATCTAATTTTTGTGTCTGAGCTTCACATAATTTGGTTCAAAATTCAACAATTGTGTCAAAAGATCATATATTTTGTTAGAGAAATCTACTATTCGGTTCAACATTAACTTTCATTTTCGAGATTCATACTTTCATGTTGAAAATTAGCTGTTTAACTCCTTGGTTGCAAATTGAACTCATTCATCGAGAATCCATCCCTTTGGCTGAAAATCTATCTTTGCGGTTGGAAGTCCAATTTAAAAAAAAAAAAATGAAATTTGTTGTTTTGCTTCGGATTAAACAAATTTTCACTTCTTTTTCTGTTCAGGAATTCATCTGCTTGATTCGAGATCCTATTCTTATGTAGAAAATTAGAATCTTTATTTGTTGACATATCAACTTATACATTTTCCATCCACAACTTTGAAATTTAGAAATTTTTTTGGCTTTGTTTTTATTCTTGACTAAAAATTGTATTTTGTTCAAAAATTTGTCTTTGGTTTAAAAATTTATCATTATTCGTCTTTTTTTGGAATACGAATTTACCTATTTTTTCGAAGACTTCACAATCTTGTTAAAAAGTTTTACTATTTAGTAAACATGAAATTTTTTGTTTAACGTTTACATTTTCGTATTAAAATTGCAACTGCTTTGATGAAAGTTCTTCATTTTATTGGAAAATTTAACCTTCGCGGTTGAAAATCCATCTATTTGGATTAAAATCCCACTTTTGTGTTACGAATTGAAACCTTTCTTGGTTGAATTATCCACTATCAAATTTTTCATTCGCAATCCATATATTTTTGTCTGAATAAGAATACTTTTATGAAAACTTAACTCACTGAAATTTTCCCTTATTCTTGGACAATAAAGCTTCGTTGGCTGAAACTTGAAATCCCTTATTAAAACTGTTTTAGTTGATAATCAATCTGTTTGGTTTAGGATTCAACTAATTTAGTGAAAATTCAATTCCTTGGTTGAAAGTTCAAGTAGTTTGTTGAAAGTTAATTTTGTTGGTTAGAGAATCATCTTATCAGATAAAAATAAACCTTCTTGGTAAAATATCAACTAAAAATTTGTGTGTTCCCTACATTTTTCTTTTCTGCTGAAAATTAACTTTTTGGTTGAAACATCTTCTATTTTGTTGAATTTTTCTTCCCATGCTTGACTAAAAAATATTTTTAGTTCAAAATTGAACTCTGCTGTTGAAAAATTGATATTTTTCGTTTAAAAATTATTCTTCATTCATCATTGTTTGGATTACAAATTTATTTATTTTGTTCAAAATTCCACAATCATATTAGAGACTTGTACTATTTAGTATAGAAAAACTCCTCTGTTTGAGATTCATATTATAGATAGTTCTTTGCATCTTTGAAAATGGAACGTTTTTAGTTGACAATTAATCTGTTTTGGTCGAGGAATAAATTATATTATTAAAAATGTATTTATTTGTATTGTTGGGTTGAAAATTAAAATATTTTTTAGTTGAATATGTGGCTGCTGTTGTGAATTTGACAATCTGGTTGAAATGTTTTTCATTCTTGGCCAAAAAATCTTTGGTGCTTAAAAATTCAACTCTCTTGTTGAGAAATCAGCTTTCTGGTTTGGAAAATCATCTTCAGTTAACTTTAATCACCTATTTTTTATTACAAATTCATACATTTTGTTATAATTCAATATTGGTAGAAAATTATACTTTTTTAGTTGAACATGAATTTTTTTTGCTAAATTCATATTCTTCAGTATAAAATTCAACTGATTTAGAGGAATTTAGTCTTTGCGCCTCAAAAATGCAACTTTTCTAATTTAAAATTATTCGTCTTACAATTAGTTGAGAATTCAGCTATTCGAATAAAAAATTGATTCATTTTCTTATACATTTCAATATAAATTATTACATTTTTTTAAATCTGCTATTTTGGTTAAAAATTCAACGATTTCGATAAAAAAAAACTACTATTCATTCACAGATGAACATTGTTGCAGGAAGAAGTTTCGGTTGATGATTCAACTTTTCATTCATCTATTTGTTATGAAATTTTCATGTTGTGTTGATAATTGAAATATTTTTTAGTTGAAACATCAACTATTATATTTTCGTCGCGATTCGACTTTCGTGGTTAAAACTTCGCCTTCTTTATTGATAATTCAACTATAGAGTTGACATTTTGTTCTCATTCTTGAATAAAAAATCTTTGTTGGTTGAAAATTCAACTCTCTTGTTGAAAATTCATCTTTACGTTCCGAAAAATCATCTTCATTATGGTGGGATATTCTACTGCATAGTTAAACATGGATTTTTTCCCCACAAAATTCCAAATCTTGTTTAAAAAATTTTATGGTTTTGTAGAAAATTTGTCCTTGCGGCTTGGATTTTCAACGCTAACGGTTGAAAATTAATCTGTTTTTGTTGAGGATTTACATTATTCAGTAAAAATCCAACTGATTTCATGAAGTTAAACTGCTTTGTTGAAAATTAATTTCTTTTCTTGACGATCCAGCTTATCGGACGAAAATGTGACTTTTTGTTGAAATACTAGCTTGACTAAATAAAATGTTTCAATGTTGAAAATTGATATAAACTTGATTCTTAGACGTTAAATAGAAATTTCAATTAGGTCTTTTCCAATTCAAAATTCCTTAAACTTTAATTTAACTGACTTGAAAATCCAACTCTTTCGTTTGAGATTTATCTTTTTGATTTAAAAAATCACTAACTCACCTTGCGTTGATTACAAATTTCATTTTTTTTTTTAATTAAAAAATTTTGGTATCAAATTCCACTATCAACTTGAAAATTTTTTTTTTAATTCATATATTTGTGTTAAAAATTCGTCTTTGCGATTGCAAAATTCAACTGTTTCAGTTAAAAAATAATATTTTGGTTGACGATTCAACAGATTTGACAGGAACACAAGTACTCAGTTGGGAGCTGAACCACTTTGTTAAATATTTATATTTTGTGTTGAGTATTCATCTCGATAGATGAAGATTTTTATTTTTATTAAAATATCAATAATTATATTTTTTATTTTGCAAAATTATTTTTCCCCCCAAAATTGAACTATTTGGTTGAATTTATCTGTAATATTAGGAATTTGAATCGATTGAAATCGAATCTAATATAGTACTCACATGAATTTGATTGCAAATGATTTAAGAGGATTTTCCAAATTGAAGGAGGAAAAATAGTGAAAAGGAGGAGGGGCTATAATGCTTGCATTTCGTAAAGAGTGTTTTCCCACTTGATGAATTGAGTTTATGAACAGATGCTTCAACCAAAATTGGCCTGAAAAATGGGTGTGTATAGGTATTTTAATAGCAGACGAGAAAAGCTGAGGATAGAAATGGCCTTTAAAGACGTAGGTGTGAATAAAAGGATTGCGGTTTACGATTGTCGATTGTTGACCTGTTGACGCTATTATTAATGGCGTCTTTGCTCATGCAACTATTTGCTTTCAGATCCATGACTCACAGATAGTATCAGGTATTCAGGACGCAAGTACAAACATACCTGGAAATTACTGTAATTATTAAAAAAATTCTTCGACCGATTTTTATCTCTTGATGGCTCAACTTTTTCCATCTCATCCGAAATAACTAGGGAACCAAATCATAGAGATGATATTTCAACAAAAGTGTTAAATTTGTAACCAACAAATATTTTTTAGTCACGTATAAAGAAAAAAATTTGATTAAAGCTTTTTTCTCCAAAAAAGTTCCTGTGTAACTAAATAGTCGAATTTTCTACCAACTTTGCTAAATTTTCAACCAAATTATGGAATTTTCAAGTAAATAATTGAAGTTTAATCCATAACAGAGATAAAGAACGATTTTCATCGAAAAGCCGTCTGTAAATGAAAAAATGTAATAGTTGGTATTTCAACCAAAATATATTCTCATTTTCAACAGTGAAATTATGAACTGAATAGATGAATTCCAAACCAAATTGTTCAACACCAATTCATCCAAATCGTTCAACACGAAAATATCAATTTTGAACAAAAGTTCGAGTGGAACTAAATAGTAGAAGTTTTTACCAAGATTTTGCAATTTTAAAGGGAATAATTCAATTTGTACTCAAAAGATGATATAATAAGGATAGGTGCAGATAATTTTTAAACCGAAAAGATAAAGTTTCAACAAAAGAGTTGGATTTTTAAGGAAAAAATTTTGAGTGAAAAATGAACAAGAAATGTCGAACAAATTGTTGGATTCTCAGAAAAGTAGTCAAAGTTTCAACCAAAAAACAAAACGAGCTGTAAATAAAAAAGATAACAGATCATATTTCCCAGAAAAAAGATTCTATTGTCAACACAACAGTGGAATTTTGAGTCAAATCCTTGAATTTTCAAGGAATAAGAAAAACTTCCGAAAAACAAATCATTTTTCAACAAAGAATGGAATAGTCGGAATTTCAATTGCAAAAATTGATTTCCAACGAAAGAAAAAATTTTCGAACAAGAAAAATGAATCTTCAAAAACAAAAATTCATTTTCAACAAACAAGTTCATTTTTCAACCAAGTAGTTATACTTTTAACAAAATGTTTGAATCCTCAGCCAAAACTTTTTTCTGCAAAAAAGTTCCTGTGTTACTGAATAGTAGAATTTTATACCAATTTTTGAAATTTAATGATAGATAGAGAAATTTCCAACCGAATAATGGAATTTTCAATCCAAGCAAAAGAATAAAGATAAGTAAGGATGATTTTTCAACGAAACTAGACGAATTGTAAATCAAAAATATAATAGTTAATATTTCAACCAGAAAAAATTTCAATTTTTAACAGTGGAATTTTAGAGGAAATATATGAATTTCCAACCAAATTGTTTAGCTTCCATCCACGTAGTTTAATTTTCAACCAAGAAAGATTTTCTAGTCAAGAATGAAAAAAAAATTGCACCATAACTTTTTTCTACGAAAAAGTTCCTGTATAACTAAATAGTAGAATTTCCCACCAAAATTGTTGAATTTTCAACTCAATAAGAAATTCCCAACCAGATAATTGAAATTGTGATCAAAACAGGAATGAAGAAAGATGAATAAAGAATAAAGATAATTCATAAAAACAAGAAGACGACAAAAAATTTCTCACGCATTCTGGACAAGAGATTACATTTCTAACGTGAACATATTTTCATTCTCAATAGTAAAATTTTGAAGCGGATAGATAAATTTCCAACCAGATAGTTAAATATTTCACGAAAAAGGAAAGTTTTCATCCGAAAAAGAAAACTTCCCACAAGATCGATCAATTTCCAACAGACAAAAAAAAATTAAACCAACCAGTGTATATCTTAAAAAAAATTAAGTTTCAACAAACAAGTTCGTTATTTAACTAAGTAGTTGAGTTTTCAACAAAATAGTTGGGAAAATCGTCAACAAAATAATGAAATTTTTAATCGAATAAATAAATTTGAAATCAAATTAAAGATGATTTTATAAACCAAAAAATAGCTTTTCAATGGAAAAGGGGAATGTTCAGTGGAGAAAGACGAATAATGAATAAAAAATGCTAATTTCGAAACGAAAAAAAAAATGTATCTCTAACGGTGGAATTTCGGACCAAATGAATGGATTCTTAACCAAAGTTTTCAGTTTTCATCCAAGGAGTTGAATTTTCTTCGGAATAATTGAAATCTCAACCAAAACAGAATAATTTCAAACAAAAACAGTTTAATTTTCGAGCAGAAAAGACGAATTTTCAACAAAAACAGTTTACCTTCCAACACGAAAAAAAATCATGTTAAATTAAAAGGAGAATTTCTTACCAAGATTGCGCATTTTTTACAAAATATTTTTCAAAATCAAATCAGGAATGAATGAGGAATAACACATTTAATTTTTGAAACCGACAAAAAATTTCCAGCAAAAAGGTTGAATTTTCAACCAAGAAAGATTTTTTAGTCAAGAATTTAAATAAAATTCCAACCAAGTTGTATGAATGATCATTGAAGGATAAAAATCTCATTAAATCATAAAAGTCTCATCAAATAATGATAACAACCTCACCAAACAGTAAAAATCTCATCGACCTATAAAAATGTTATTGAATAAGTAAAATCTTATCTAATGATGACAATCCCATCAAATGAGGAAAATCTCATCGAATGAGAAGAAATTTTCATTATCGGTTCTTCGAAATTAGAGTATTTTTAGATATTCTTAGTTTTTTTTAGTTCAAATATAAGAACAATGAATCTTACAGAATTTTTATAATGAGGTAAAGATTGTACTCGTCAAGCCCAATTGAGCGGAGTTTTTTTTTCTAAAATAAAATATTTTGGGGGTTGTGCTTTTTGGATGAGAAATTTGGGGATTTAATAGAAAAAATGTTCTTCCATAGAATCTTGACATGAATCCAAACGTAGATTTTCGAAACAAGCACAACCAAAATTGTAAAAAATCTTTCTTCAGAATCTGCCCGTAATTTTTGATTTTTTATAGAACCAAAATTGTTTCATTTTTTTGAAGTTGAAAAATGAGGAAATGTCGCATGATTTGAGCCCTGAGAAAAACTAATAAGGAAGGTACTTAGTGAATAAGCAGTTTACATCACGCCCATTTGAAACAGGAAAACTCTACTTATCTTTAATTCAAATGATAGTTTTAGTATTCTATACAATGGCAGATAACAAAGCTGAGTGCTTGAACTTGAATACCAATGATTGATAAAATTGACGATTTATATGCAGGAAGGAAATCAGGCTCAAAAAAATTCAAAAGGAGACTGCTTGTGAATTCTTTAGAAAACAAGGAATAATATGCGAAAAGAATTTGTTTTCCTCGCAATTTATTTCTCTTTAAAAACAATCACTGAAATATTTTAGAACTGATTGAGATTTAGGGGTATGAGTGAATCACTTTTGCGTGAGTGAATGCTGTTTCCTTTCAGCTTGGTAACGAATTAAACTTAAAGTAATTTTTCAATGCAGAGTTATCTTTCAATAAGAAATAATTTACCCACGTCACTGTGTACGTGTTATAAAAGCGACGACAGCAATTACCTGACTCATAAATTGTAATTTCGTCTCGGTTATTATTTATGAGAAATATTTTTTGTCGAAATGCGTGTCAATATTTAAATCTGCTGGATGGGGAAAAAAAGGAATTTGAAATCAACACAACGCGAAAAAGTAGCCTTTGAAAGAATGTTTGAAAAATTCATCGTTTGTAGATTCTCGAAATTTTGCTGGAGTTTGCATTTTTTTTTCATTCTTTGAAATTAAAAAATCGTCTCAAATTTTTCAGATTTCAATTAATCTTTTCTACTGAAAAGTTGAACTTCTTTCTTCAAAATTGAACTATAGTGTTGAAAATTCGTTCCATTTTTGGTTGAAAATTAGTTTTTCGAATGAAGAATTCAACTATTCCACTTTTCGATTAAAAATGTTTTTTTTTTTCAGTAAAAAATTCAACAATTTTGTTTAAAAGTAACCCTTTTTGGTTAAAAGTTGATGTATTTTGTTGAAAATTTGACATTTCTGGTGGAAAATCAATCTTTTTTGCAGGAAATAAGTCTTTATTTGTTGAACTGTTTTTTTGTCTTTCTTGGCTGAAGATTTATGTTTTAGTTTGAGAATCAACTATTCCGAAAATTGATTTAAAATCTGCAACTCCTAAAAATCAAATAAAAACTCAAGAATCCAACGACCAAATTTGGACAAGCACCTTCGAATGTACCCATTATAAAAAAACGTAGAGAAATCCCCTCCTTTCTCTCTTTTCTATCTTTAGTTTTTTTTAAACAAAACACAAAACAAAAATTTTCGAAATATCTACCAAAATTTTGGTGTTGGGTGAACGAAAAATAGAATACGCATATTTGAAGATTTTTGTCAAAATTTGGTCGATTGATTTATGATTTTTCATTTAATTTCCAGGAGTTGAAGATTTTCATTCTAATTTTTTCAAAATCTCAATCAAGAAAGATTGATGAAAAATCCACCACCGTTTCGGTGCTCATTGGTAGGTTTTTTGTAGATGCACACAATTGTAGTTATAGAAAAAAAAAATACAAAAAGGTCAGCGAAAAAAAAGTAAGGGGGTCAGGAGGTTGCTTCTTCATTTTACTCTTTTATTTCTTTTTGAATGGCGACTTTCGGGAGTGTAATTTTCGGATCGTAAATTCAACTTTTTTGTGGAGAATTCGTCTTCTGGCTTGAAAATTCAGAAATTAGATTAAATTATTTGATTCAAAATTCACTTGCCGGACCAATACTTTGTCATTCTTTTCGAAAACTTACTATTTACTAGGGAACTAACTTTTTGTTGAAATAATAATGATATTTTTGAATCGCTAATCAAAATGTTATATCGATTACTGGTCTTCTTGGGTTGAGAACAAAACATTTTCATTGGAATTCAAAGTGTTACGATGGAAGTTCTTGTTGTTTTTTTTGTGTGTAGAAAATGAATATTGTTTGTATAAAATTAATTTGTTTGGTTGAGAATTGAATTATTTGGTTGAATGTTCGACTAATTTTTTGAAAATTAATTTTTTCAAAGATTCACCTTTTTGCTTGAAAATCAACTGTTCTGTATAAAGTTTGTCTTTTTGGACTGGAAATTTATATTTCTGATTCCAAGTTTCAAGTATTTTGTGCAAACTTCGTAATTTCTCAATTTGGTAGAATATTTATATATTTGGTGAAAAATTCACTTTTTTGCTAAATATTTGTCGGTCGAAACTTCAACTGTTTCGTACACTTCGTTTTTTTGGGTGCAAAATTCAACAATTTTGATAAAATATTGCCTTTTTTTGGTAGCACATTGATGTTGGTTAAAAATTTAATTTTCTTCGTTGAAAGTTTTCTAGTTCGTAGAGAGTTGAACTGTTATTTTTTAAACTAATTTTTCTAAGATCAAACTATCATATTTTAAATCATATTTTATATTATATGAAATGTATCATATCTATTGAAAATCCAACATCATTGTTGAAAATTTATGTATTTGGTTGGAAATAGGTCTTTTTTGGAAGGAAATTATTCTTATCGATTTTTGTTCTTAGTTGATCTTTTTGGATTCAAAATCCTATGAGTTTGATGAAATATTGTCTTTTTTGGTAGAACATTATGTTGTTGGCAGAAAACCCTTTTTCCTTGTAAAAAATCAAATCGGTTCGTTAAGAGTTGGACTACTTTCTCAAAAATTATTTTTTTCAAGATCCACCTATTGGATGTATTATACAGACAGACAATACATGCATTTTGTTGAAAATTTGCCTGGATAGAGAATTAATCTTTTCTGTTCGAAATTTATCTGTTTTGGTTGAGGATCAAACTGTTTCATTGGATACTAAACTATTTATTTCAATTTCGAACTATTTAGTAGGCAACCAATTTTTTTGTTAAAAAATGATATTTTGGGTTGAAAATTCAACATTTTCCATTTCTGCTCGAAAATATAACCTTTATAAGTTGAAAATTCAACTATTTGATAGATAATGCATTTATTTTGTAGCGAATTGCTCTTTCTGGATAGAAAATTAATATTGTCTGTTGAATATTTATCTACTTTGTTGGCAATTCACTATTTTATTACCAATTCGTCTATTTTCCTTGAACTTTACTGGTAAAATTTTTCTTTTTTTTGTTGCTTTAAGATTAGAGATTCAGCTTTTTGGTTCACAATTGACATATTTTGTTGAAGATTGAACTTTTTTGTTGAGACAACTGTTTTGATGAAAATTATATTTTCTGGATTGAAAATTCATCTTTTATGGTGAAAAAAGGCTCTTTCTGGGTTCAGAATGAAGTGTTTTCTTAAAAGTTCAAAAAATTGAAAATTCATCATTTGGTTCAAAATGCATTTTTTCTTGGTTGGATTGCAATCCTTTTTTTTAATATTCGGCCATGTGGTTGAATTGGTAAATTTTGCAGGTTGAAAATTTAACATTTTGCATTCGGAATTCATCTTTATTGTTTTAAAATTTAACGTATATATTCGTTTCCAGTCGATGGCTAAGTTACTCCCAGAAGTGGAGAGGAAGCCAAAAAACCTAAAATTGAAAACTTAGTTTTGCCACACAAAAGTTTTCAAGTACTTCAGGGGAATAGTCATCTTTCTATACATGTTTCTAGTCATGTTTCCGGAAATAGGGACGAATTAAGAACTAATTATGCTATAAAAGATAATTAATTGAAATTTTGAAAGAATCGGGAAGACTTTAGGACGGTAAATGTTAGGAATTTACAAAATTTACAAAATGCAGAAAAGGAAATTTGAGAAATGTTTTTTCGAGCGCAGGTAATCAAGCTGCATATCTATTAATTCTGAATTGTTTATACTTTTTTAGGATCTTGAAACGCTTGTTTTTCGGGTTGCGACTATTTCGAATTCCAGAATTTTCCATGTTCGACCCACCCTAATGATTATTTCTTTCTTAATGGCTTCAAATTTTCATTTAACTAGAGATCGCTGCAGATCGCAAGGCAACTTAATACTCTGGAGTCAATCGACGACTACATGGAAATGGTGCAAGGAGCTCCAAGGCATCATTTAGCAGGTAAGCAATCTTTTAAATAAATTATTTATTAATGTGAGTGACTTTTAATCTCACTACGTTTCTTCTCGTATGACTACAAACTCATGCGGAGGCCATTCAGTAAATTTATTTTAAAATCCTAATTACTTAACCTGCGCATTTCAAACTTAATAGTTAGAAGCTAAACCTTCAAACAGATCCAGCCGATATGAAACAAATAAATAGATTCTCTCTGTAAAAAAAATAATAAATTCATTCCGTTTCATCCAATTTCTGCGAAAGGTTTAATTTACATCTGCTATCTCCCTCATAAATGATCATGTGGATCTGATAGTGGAAAACGAAATTCGACTCATCGCAGCCTTCCAAGTTTTTTCTGCGGAAAATGAGTCGGTTTCCCACGTATTGCGGAACATATCGGAGACATTGTGATTCACTGGCGGGTAACTCAATGTCCAAGCTCTTCAAAAAATTATCTCTATCTTCTGAAAAGTTCATTTGCCTCAAGTAACCACCGAAATGGTTAATGTTTGGTACCAAGCGGCTACTCAGCTCAGTTATCTCTTCGAAACTCGGCAATTTTTTCGTTTGGAATCCGGAAATGGCTGATTTCAACTTCCGATGAGTGTTCGAATTCGTGCAATTATCAACTGACTCTGACTTAATGAGGGAGTAGGCGATCTGAAGTTTACAGGGTCGTTTCCAAATGTGAGATGATGGAAGTGTATCATAGGCATCACCTGTAAGAATATTCAAATTTGGATATAAATTACCAGGGTGGCGATTCGGCCGAAGATTTCAAACTCCCGGTCATTTCCCGGTCATGTTTTTCAATTTTGTCGCTCTACTAGGAGTAAGATATTTATATTTGTCGCAAACCACAAACATTTATTCTTATTCATGACGTTCATTCTAAACATCCTTTAACACAACAGATCAAACATTGCAAAATAGATCAATTTTGAAAAGAATAATCTAATTTTTAACAAAAAAATATTATTTTTTTTACAAAAACTGAAACAGTTAAACTTACAATTGGAAAAATAAATTTAAGATAACAAAAAAACTGATTTCCAAAAAAATAGTTATTTTTTCAACCAATGTGATGAATTTTCGAATCACATTATGAATCTTCAACCAGAACAGATAAATTTCAAAATAAAAAGATGAATTCACAACTAAAAAGATAAATATCTAACTGGAGCACTTCAATTTCCAAACATGGAAGTGAATATTGAAACAAGAAGAATAATTTCCAAATTGAAAGAATCATTTTCTAAGAGAAAATATAATGTTTTAACAAAACAGTCGAATTCCAAAGTCAAAATTGATCCTTTTTAACCGAAAATGGAACAGTAACATTTTTAGTTCAAAAAACCAATTTCAAACCAAGCATAAGTGTTTTATACTAAAAAAAAAAAAAAAAGAATCTTTAACTGAAGTAGTTGAATTTTGAAACAGATAAATTAACTTTTACTGGAAAATATTATTAAATGAAAATTTGAATACTCAAAAAAAAAAACTATCTCAACAAATAAAAAAAAAACTGTCAAACAAATTATTACATTTATGCTCAAAATGACGGAGAATCAAATGAAATTGTTAACTGAAGTAGTTGAATTTAAAACCAGAAAGACGAATGTTTAATCGAAATGATGAACATTTAACTAGAATAGTTCCATTTTTGACAAAAAATTCTTTTTCAACCAAAAAAGACATTTTTTCAACAGAATGGTTGAACTTCGAACCATAAAGTAAAAATTTTCAACAAAAAAATGGAATAGTGACATTTTTGGCTTGAAAAATTAATTTTAGGCCAAACAAGAGTTTTCAACGATATGAATTTTAGACTAAAATGAAAAATGTTTGACTGTATAACTTGAATTGTTATCCGTAAGAATTTATGAAGAAGAATAGTAACTTCCGAAGAAAAAGATAATTTTCTACAAGAAATCGATTTTTCAACAAAATATGTGAAGTTTCAGCGAGATAATTGAATTTTCAATTAAAAAAAAAAAAACGAATTTTCACCGAAATATCGAATTTTGAACTAGAAAAGATCAATTTCCCACTAAAAATGAAACAGTTGAATGTTCAGTTGGAGTAATTAATTTTCAACCAAACTGATAAATTTTCAGGTATAATGTTGAATGGTCAAATGAATAAATGTATTTTAAGCAAAAAGATGATATTTTCTTCTTCGGAATACTACTTCTCCTCTAAAGACTGCTTGAAGTACATTATTTATTCAAAATTAGGAAGAGGGAACTTTAAAATTGCGACGAATTTTGAATTGGAGGAACAATTTTTTTAAGTTCGTCTCTTCTAAATCCGAATTATAATTAGTTTTAAAAATTGACGCTTCATGTACGTTTCCCTGTTCCAAGTGAAATTATACTTCTTCACTGAAACACCCTGCCCTAAAATAAAAACTATAATTATTTTCTAAAGTTCCCTGTCCCAAGTCAGACGTATAGATATATTTGAATATTTTGAGAATCAGATTGAAGGAGCGTTACATTCTTTAAATCAAATAATAAGATATCTTTCTGATTCATAGAAAGAAAGCAGTCTTTTCTCGTTTTTTTTCCGGACGAATTTTCAATAGTCTAGGTTGAGTCATTCATTCAATATCTGCATGCTCTTTCCACTACTCCCATTCTGAATCTCACTACTTCATTCATTCAACGGCCCTAGAACATTAAAGCCAAAGAAATCTGAACTTTTCCGAAAAAATGTGCATTTAATACTCAGAAAACATGTTTTTGCACAAAATAAAAAAATTCTGAAAAGCAAAAAATTTTGTGTTGTGTTGGAAAGTATTTTTTTTATGAAAAATGAAATTGCTACATCAAAAATTTATTTTCTATTGTAAGAAACTGCAATTTCCTGTTCGAAAATTTGAGTGTTTTTAAATGCAAAATTATCTTTTTTGTACTAAAATTGAAAAATTTTGTTGATAATGTTATCACATGCTTCAAAATTCAATCATTTTGTTGAAAGTGTAATCCTTTTCGGAAAATTTAATTATTTCGAAAGAATTCACTATTTTGTAAAAGTAATTTTCCTAAATAAAAAATCTAAGTGTTTTTTGTTGGATATTAATTTCTTATGGTAGGAAAGTAATGAAAGGAAACAGAAACCCGCTATGAAAAAATAATTTTTTGAAACTATGTTTCGATGTCAACCTTCAAGACCCTCACAAATAATGGATGGAATTATCTAATATCTATAATTATTATTAAATGATATACTGTTATATAAATGAAATACATATTTATTCTATGTAATTTTTGAAGAATTTCTCATATAAGGTTGAAGTTTTCTCAGTGTTTATTCGCTCTTTTCCCTTACTTTTTGCCTCTGTCCAAGCCGCCCCTCCGAAAAAAATCCTGGCTACACCGCTGTCTACTCTTTAAACGCCTTTATCATTAGGCTGGCCCCTCTTTCATCATTCGATACTTGAGCTACTAGTTTCCAATATTGTCCCCCTTTTCTCTTCTCTCCCGTCCTTTTTTCCAAGTCTGCCAATAGAGTACTGAACGGAAGAGGGCTCAATGGGCATCCTTGCCCATGTCCTCTTTCTGCCCCTCATTCCCCATCTTTCCTTTCTCCTGTCTTTACGCTTATCTGTCTCAACAAAAATCTCCTTTATACTCTTTATCAACCCTTCTCCAGCTCCTTTCTCCTTCATGGTCTTCCATAGTACCCTCCTATTCACGGAGTCAAATGCTGCTTCACTGTCCTGTCTGGTTGTGTGATGTACTTTCCTCTTTCTCCATCTGCCCTTTTAGCCACTTTTTGAGCACATCTGCGTAGATTGTATACAATGTATACCCTAGTTACGTGTGCGTGATACCTCTATATTTATCTACTCATTTTCCTTCTCCTTTATTGATCAATGATCATCCCTCACCTTATTAATCATTCTTCTAAGTTTTCCCAGCAGCGTGTCTACTCCTTCCTCCTCCGAACTCTCCACCTCCTCGATTTCCATTTTCTCTCTGAATTCTCTCAACTTCTCTTCCCCCCCCCAGCTGCTAATTTTTTCTTTCCTTCACCCCTTACCTTCTTCCCTCCTTCTACCACGTTCTGGGCTCAGAACTCTCAAAGTCGCTATCACCGGAAAGTGCTTGAAGCCATTATCATTACCCTCTCCTATTCTAACTATCCGTTTTCTTAATCTTCCTTCTGCCAAGATGTAATCTAGTATGGTGTCTCCTTTGCCTGTGAACCTTATTTCCTCTTCCTGATCCCCCTCCATATTGACATCCCAAAAAATTCACCCCCCCCCCCCCCCCCCCCACCCCCCCCAACTCCCACCCCCCCC
>WSXT02185792.1:0-14448 GCA_011762715.2 Neuroterus valhalla | reverse complement strand
CCAACGAAACCTGACCCATGAACCCCAAACCCATAAACCCTAAACTCATAAACTTTAGGCCCATAAACCCTAAACCACTAGACCTCAAACTCATAAACCCATTGACCCTTAACCCATAAACCTGAAACACAGACTTCAAACCCATTAATCCTAAACCTTTAAATCCTGAGCTCATAAAACTCAAATCAACGAAACCTGACCCATTAACACAAACCCATAAACCCTAACCCTATACACCCCAGACCCATAGATCTAAACCCATAAACCCATATACCGTCAACCCATTAACCCATAAACCCATATACCCTCAACCCATTAACCCTAAACCCACAAACCCGAAACCCATAGACTTCAAACCCATAAACCCTGAACCCTTGAATCCTGAGCCCATAAAACTCAAACCAACGAAACCTGACCCATTAACCCCAAACCCATAAACCCTAACCCCATACACCCCAGACCCATAGACCCAAACCCATAAACCCATATACCCTCAACCCATTAACCCTAAACCCACAAACCCGAAACCCATAGACTTCAAACCAATAAACCCTGAACCCTTAAATCCTGAGCCCATAAAAACTCAAACCAACGAAACCTGACCCATGAACCCCAAACCCATAAACCCTAAACTCATAAACTTTAGGCCCATAAACCCTAAACCAATAGACCTCAAACTCATAAACCCATTGACCCTTAACCCATAAACCTGAAACACATAGACTTCAAACCCATAAACCCTGAACCCTTAAATCCTGAGCTCATAAAACTCAAACCAACGAAACCTGACCCATTAACACAAACCCATAAACCCTAACCCCATACACCCCAGACCCATAGACCCAAACCCATAAACCCATATACCCTCAACCCATTAACCCTAAACCCACAAACCCGAAACCCATAGACTTCAAACCCATCAACCCTGAAACCTTAAATCCTGAGCCCATAAAACTCAAACCAACGAAACCTGACCCATGAACCCCAAACCCATAAACCCTAAACCCATAAACTTTAGGCCCATAAAACCCAAACCAATAGACCTCAAACTCATAAAACCATAGACCCTTAACCCATGAACCTGAAACACATAGACTTCAAACCCATTAACCCTAAACCCCTAAATCCTGAGCCCATAAGCCTCAAACCAACGGAACCTGACCCATTAACCCCAAACCCATAAACCCCAAAGTCATAAACCCCAAGCCCATAAACCCCCAACAAATAGACCTCAAACCCAGAGACCCTAAACCCATAGACCCTTAACGCATAAACCTGAAACACATAGACTTCAAACCCATAAACCCTAAACCCTTAAATCCTGAGCCCATAAAACTCAAACCAACGAAACCTGACCCATTAACCCCAAACCCATAAACCCTAAACTCATAAACCCCAGACCCATAGACCCCAAACCCAGAGACCCTAAACCCATAGACCCTTAACCCATAAACCTGAAACACATAGACTTCAAACCCATTAACACTAAACCCCTAAATCCTGAACCCATAAACCTCAAACCAACGGAACCTGACCCATTAACCCCAAACCCATAAACCCCAAAGTCATAAACCCCAAGCCCATAAACCCCCAACAAATAGACCTCAAACCCAGAGACCCTAAACCCATAGACCCTTAACGCATAAACCTGAAACACATAGACTTCAAACCCATAAACCCTAAACCCTTAAATCCTGAGCCCATAAAACTCAAACCAACGAAACCTGACCCATTAACCCCAAACCCATAAACCCTAAACTCATAAACCCCAGACCCATAGACCCCAAACCCAGATACCCTAAACCCATAGACCCTTAACCCATAAACCTGAAACAAATAGACTTCAAACCCATAAATCCAAAACCCTTGAATCCGAAGCCCATGAAATTCAAACCCACGAAACCTGACCCATTACCCCAAACCCATAAACCCTAACCCCATACACCCTAGATCCATAGACACAAACCCATAAACCCATATACCCTCAACCCATTAACCCTAAGCCCACAAACCCAAAACCCATAGACTTCAAACCCATAAAAAAAGCCCATAAAAAAATCCTAAGCCCATAAAATTCAAACCAACGAAACCTGACCCATTAACCCAAAACCCATAGAACCAAAACCGATTAACTCTAAATCTATAAACACTATAAAGCCTTAAACACTATGTCCACTATTTCTCAATCCACAAACATTGAACCTCAATGCCACACATGCAATAACTTTCAACTCTAAAACAATAAATCATAATTTCCTCACTCTTTCAAAATGCTTGTTTGAACCCACAAATCTAGAAACTACATACTCAAGAAACCATAATTCGATTATTTTGGCACTCATTTAGAAACATCAAAGGCAGAATCCCAATATTTTTGGAACATTTATTCAATACTGATAGGACTAATGACTATTCAATTAATTAAATAATCATGCGAAATTGCTGAAGTAAATTGTGTAGATGAAGTACGGTTAATTAATAGTAAGGTTTTTATATTCCTAATCAGCGATCTTGAAAAAGTTATTTCTTTCGAAAATTTTTGAGGCCAAATGCTTCATAATTGAATATTTATTTTTAAATCTTATAGACTCATCATTGAAGGAACAAAAATAAATGTTACAATAAACCATGAAAAATTGTATAATATGTTGCACAAGATTATATTTCAATAACTTCGAAACTATATTTCATAACATTGAGATACAGGATGAAAAATAAAAAACTTCAAATCGATGAAGCAGCAAAATATGTGTTAATGTAAGGATAAGAAAAAAATGATTCTGAGTTTCGAGCTCTTAATTTATAAATTTAGGATTTAGGAATTGATTGAATAATTACATAGAAAAAATTGGAAAATGAAGAAAAAAAATAAAAATTATAAAATTAAAGATAAAAAATATATATTTTTAATTTGATATAAAATACGAAAAACATTTACAGAATGAGTAACCAAATAGCAAAAATAACTTAACTATTAAATCCAGAAATTTTTCAAATAATTCATTTGTTCAAACAGATTGATTAAAAACAACTTAATCAATACTGAGAACATATTCGTTTATATACAATGAGATTTAAAAATAGTTCCTATTTGAAACAGTTTTTTTTGCAAAACTAAAGGCAAACTTGAAATTTAGCGCAGGAAAACCCCCCTTTGTTAACATATGTTGTATTTGTATTTATATATTTGTTATAGACGCTAAAAGCCTTATTAATATTTGAAATAAATTTATGTTGCAAAACTTATGGAAAATTTAAAATCAGCTATGCCTCAAACTTCTTAAATTCTATATTATTTATCTAGTTCATGACTCGAAATCTTATATTTACGAAAGGGTTACACAATTGAGTTATGAAAGAACTTGATTTCGCCATATTTTGTTTTTAAAAATAGTTTAAACAAATTATTTTTAACATTTTAGTTCTGTGAGTCTCTTTTTGATTCAATTATAAACATTTCTGGCCTAATTTTGTTTGATATGGTTAAGATTTGCGACCTGTAAGTGGTTTTTAATGAAATTTTGGCTGTATCTCTAGTGTGTGGCGGTCGCTTACAGAATCGGGTTACCTTTCGTCCTAACCTTATCGATATATAAATTGACTTATTCAATTGAGACTTTGACGCCTGGTTAGTAATGTTTACTGCTTCATTGTTCATTTTTTCTCATTCTGCAAAAATTCCCGTTTTTCAAAAAAAATCCCGCTCTTTTCCCGATTTTCCCGGTGGCTAGACACCCTGAATTTCCTTTAAATAAAGTATAAAAGAAATACTTTCCGACTGTAACCGGAAAAGATAAAGAATTTAACAACAAGATTTTAGAAAATGGAAGAACTAGAAAATCTCGAGTTTAAAATTTCAAGGAATCTTCAGAAACAAATTTCTAAAAGCGAAAAATAGAACAATTTTAAATTTTAGCATATCATGAGAAAGAATTTTATTTTGGGAGCAACTGATGCTATGAAAATTCAAATTTAAAGCTCATAAAATTCGAAGACTGAAGATTTTACAAAATTTGAAGAACAGGGTTTTGAAAATGGAAAAACCAAACATTATAGAATCTGCAAAGTTGGAAAAAAAACCAAGAACAAAGTGTTAAGCCCAAAAATTAGTGAATTTTCAATTTCAGCTTGTAAAGAGAGAAAATCTATTTGAAAGCGATGAATGCTGAACGAATCCCAATTTCGGGCGCACCAAATTCAATTTCGTCGGATATTGCACATGATTTCGTTACAGAACCATTAGAAAATTAAATTTTTTTGGAAGAAACAAATTTCGTTAACAGAATAGAACAGTTATATTTTCATTTACGTTGCATCTTGTCTAGAATATTGCCAAAGTTTATTCAAATAGTCAAGAAACTATGTATCAAAATATCTAAAAACTTGTCTACACTATGTTCAATTGTAAAGGGAATAAACAATTTTTGAATATTATTTCCGAAATCTGCGGGTTTTAGTGAATCCAACGATTATTTAGGTGACTCTGAAAGTTGAATATTAGAAGTTAAGCTAATGTGCAGTTATTAATGGAATTCGAATTCATATCGAGAGAATGGAATCAAAATTTTAAAAAACGAGTTTTCGACAATTATTTTAATTTTCAACCCGAAAATACTGATTCTCAAAGAAGAGAACTTTTAACCAACTTGTTGATCCAGAAAAAAAAACATATTCTTAACAAAATGACAAATTTCGTAAAAAACAGTTGAAAAAGATGGATTTCCAACAAAAAAGCTCATTTGTAACCAAACTTTTAAACTTTAACCAAAACTGATTCTTTTGAACGAATTTGTTCAATTACAAACTGAAAGAAAATAATATTTCTTCCAAAAGAGTGGAATTTTCTAGTCAAAAAGACAAATTTTCGAACAATAATGGATTTTCCAACCTGAAATCAATCATTTTCTACCAAATTCTTGAACTTTCAGCAAAACATATCCTTTTTGGCCGAAGAGACGGCTCTCCCACCGAACAGTCAAACTTTCAACCCGTTAATATGAATTCCCAAACAAACAATCGAATTCCTAATAAAAAAACATGACTTTTTAATAAGATTGGTCAATTTCCAACTAAACAAAAAGTGAAGGTTCTACAAAAAGAGAGAAATTTTGAAACAAAATGGACAAAGTTTCTACGAAAAGGTTAAATCTGCAATCCTAAAATATGGGCATTCAACAAATTTGTTTTTAACCATTTTGTTGGATTTCCAATAAAATACTCGAATTTTGAACCCAAAAGATAAATTTTCCATAAAATGAGAAAGTTTTTAACAAACAGAAACGTTTTGTCAATTAGAAATCTAATTCATTACACAATTATTAATTTTGATCAACTTTGTGGAAGTAAATGAATAAAGTTCTTTATGGTTAAAAATATGTCGACCGATGCTAATGCTAGACAATTTAACATTATTTTCCAGATTTGAAAAAATATTACCGATTACTAACAATACAACTATAAATCAATGTACAAAATCAAATTTCTACTGAATTTTTGACCTTGAAATATTTCTCAGTGAACAAAGAAACAAAATTTTAACCAAATTGGGGAACTTTTAAGCGGCAAAGATAAATGCTTATTCATCAACCAAAGTAATTCCTTACAAAAAACATCGATTTTCCTACAAATAATACGAATTCCAATCAAAAAAGATCAATTCATTAACCAAAAAAAAATTCACTTTTAATTGAAAAAAAGTATTGATTAACAGGAAAAATTAATTTCCAAGAAAATAGTTGAACTTTTCACGAAACTAGATTCATTATCCACTAAACAGTTGCAATTCCGACTAAAAACTATAAAATTTATTCTAAAAGAGATGAAAGTCAATACAAACGATTAGCAAAAGAGATGAATTTCCAACCAAGACAAATCTTTGATCGAGAAGAATACGAATTTTGAGAAAATTGGCGAATTTTGTACTAAAATGACGAATTTTCTACAAAACCGTTGAATTTATGAGAAAAGAGATTCTTCTCGATAAAATAGATCAATTTTAAACAAAATTGTCAGATTCACAACAAATGAGTTGAATCCAAAAAGAGTATTCAGTCAAGGAGAAAAATTGTTACTAAATTGTTGAAAAGTTCAAAGCCAAAAAGACGAATTACTTACAAAACAATTGAATTTTCAACTGAACAGGATGTGTCTTTTCGAAAACCTGACGAATGTTCGACTTAAAAGGAGAAATTTATCAAACCAGAAGAAGAAGGATTCTAAACAAAAAGGTGAATATTTAACCGAATTTTCGAATTCTCGACCAAAAAAGAGACGAATTCTCTAGAAATCAGTTAACTTCTCAACGCAAAAATACAATTTTTTGGCCAAAAAGGTTCTCTTTGACCAAATAGTGGAATTTTGAACCAAAAAAGATTTTTGGTTCAAGAATTGAACCAATTTTATCCACAAGTTGGATCTTCGAACTGAAAATAATGCTTTTAACAAAAAAGTTAATTTTCAAGGAAATCGTTAAATTTTCAATCCGTAAATATGAATTTTGGACAGAATAATCGGTATATTAACCAAAAAGAATGACTTCCGAGCACAATTGTTCAATCTTGAACTAGGAAGAATTGCATTTCTACCAGAAGGGAGGAATTTTCGAAAAAACTAGTCATATTTTCCAACCAAGCAGTGAATTCTTAACAGAAACAAAAAAATCTAGATAAATAGTTGGAATTCTTATCCTTGAATATAAATTTTCAACAAAAAAACTTACTTTGAATCAAGTTGTTGATACTTTCACTAAATAGTTTGGAAAAAATTGGTTTTTGATCAAACAAATAAAGAAAAAAAATGCATGTTCAATTGACAAGTAGACTAGGCCTACTGGGGATCACCACGTGAAAAAAACGCTCCTTCAACGCGACCTTATGTCGACCCATTCGTCTCTTCGGTCAAAAAGGATATGTTTTGCTGAAAGTTCAACAATTTGGTGGAAAATTAATAATTACAGGTTGAAAAATCCATTATTGTTCGAAAATTTGTCTTTTTGACTTGAAAATTCCACTCTTTTGGAAGAAATGTTATTTTCTTTCAGTTTGTGATTGACAAATTTTTAAAAGAGAATCAGTTTAGTATTAGACATTTTCAGTAGACATTAGTATTTGCCATCGCCCCGATAGAGGAGCCGTAGGTTGAGCACAGTCCCTTTCCGAGTCTCGATGAGCTCGACGCTGGCATGAAACAATGATTGACAACTCGCTCCCGATATGCACGAGAAGGGTCCAGGCCGTAGCTAATTACTGCGATAAATTATCTGAGTGACAATGACAAATGTTTCTTCATGGAACTATAATGTGTGATATTCTTGTTCTTCAGATAAAAATAAATTATTCCACAGAAAAGAAAATTTTTATATACATATAAGTGCCAAATAAGTAAATTCGTATTTAAAGATTGCTTATAAAAATGACAAAAGTTGTTTCATGGAACTATAATGTGTAATATTCTTGATCTTCAGATAAAAATAAATGATTTCACAGGAAAGAGAATTTTCCGAAGCATACATATGCCAAATAAGTAAATTTGTTGATGATCTACAGGGTTGGGAAGAATAGGGCTAGACATTGCTTGAGGGAGAGCAGTAGAAGAGGAGACAGGTGTGTCACTCGTGCAGTGGAAGGGACGTAGGCTCCTGTAACTCAGGTAATTTATCGCAGTCATTAGCTACGGCCTGGACCCTTCTCGAGCAGGTCGGGAGCGAGTTGTATACTGCTCGTAGAAGGTACCCTGAGATGATCTTAAGCCTAATTTAAAATACAAAATTTCTCATTCTACGTCTTTCTCTCCTGAAGAAAAAAGAAGAATCGGGATTTTATAAGAAGTTGATGATAGTTTGAATAGAACAGAAATTTTGATACTCACGTGACTCTGAAAGCCGTGACTATCCATGATAGAAATCCTCGATCTACGTGGGATAATTGTGAATTGACGGAAGTCTCGATGCAAGTTACGTCTGCATCTCTGTCGTTGTCCCCATAAAATAATTCCATCCACCTATTATCAGTTTTGTGCAAGAGGGCCAGTCTTCCATAATTCCAAGCTTTTTTTCGGAGAAGGCCAAAAAGTGAGACTAGAAGCTTAAACCAAATGCCATAGAAATGATTAATAATAAATAAAAATTTTTTTATAAGGAATCGTGCCGATTCTTTCGTCTTATAATTTTAAGTGGAAACAAAAAAAATCTGCCTAAGCTTGAATTTGAAGAGGTGACGCCAATTTAAATGAGTAGAGCGTATTACCACAAAGCCGATGAAATTCAGCAACAAATTCTCAGGAATACCATTGTAAACATCGGTTATAATTGTATTGTTGCGTCTCGGATTGGGCATACATGTTTCAGGGGATGGAGGCTCGTAATCACTCCCGCTGAAAATTGAAATGACACAAATTCAGAGGTTTCAGAAATGGGAAAGAGATTAAAGATATGAGGGAGAAACTGGGAGGATTAGAGAAAGTGATAGTGTACGGAAGGAGGGAAAAAAGATAAGATAAAATAGATGGAACTGTTATTTAGCAATTTGATTATTCTTTATCAAACTAATATCAGAAGTCGAGAAATTTAGGGCCTTTTTTTCTTTCAAATATTCGGGTTCTTAAAAATATGAGGAACTCATCCACTGGAGGGAAAAATTAGATAACCTATATAAATCGTCGAATATTAGTTTCCAATTAATAATTTCGTTTCGTTTTACGATTTCGAAAATTTAAAACAAATTCAGGAGAATTCCATTTAGTCTAAATTTTAGTTTATAAAATCCACTTAGCTTTCAATCCCTCAGCATTCATTAAGAGAAAGAAAATATAGAATTTCCGAACATTGAATCTGAAATTCCAGAATGTCTAACGTTCTGAATTTGGAATAATTTGAAATTTTATAATTCAAGAGTCAATATAAAAAAGTTCAATTTCAACAGTTTTTATTCTTAACTTATTTAATTACAAATTAATAAATTTTGATTGCTCATCTAAAAATAATGAAATTTCTATTACTTTCAATATGGAATTGTCTCATTTCAAGCTTTGAATTCAAAATCAAATATTTTGAATCATTCTAATTTTTGAAGCTTTTCGTTCAAAAATATTATAATTTTAAAAGCTTCAAGTATACAATCATACAATTCTGAACGTTTCTGAATCAAGATTTTATTTAGAATATTATAATTCATAAGTCGATTCAGAAATATCAATCTCCGACAGATATCAATTCGAACTCATTCAATTTTAAATTGAAAGACTTTGAATGCTTATTGCCAGTTTCGTATCTTCAATCTAAAATTATCGGGGTGGCGATTCGGCGGACGATTTCAAATTCCCGGTCATTTCCCGGTTCTTCAAGGACAATTTTTTCAATTTTCCCGGTTAACTAGAAGCAAATATCTATATTTGTCGCAAAACGCAAACGTAAATTCTTATTTATGACGTTCATCTTTAGCATTCTTTAACACAAAAAATCAAACATTGAAAAATAGATAAATCCTGGAAGGATTCTCAAATTTTTAACAAAAAAATATCATTTTCTTACAAAAATCGAAACGGTTAAACTCGAAATTGAAGAAATCAATTTACGATAAAAAAATCTTCAACTAGAAAAGTTCAATTTATCAACAAGAAGATGAATTTTCAACTAAAAATATGAATATTTAACTGGAGCACTCCATTTTCCAACCACAAGGGTGAATATACAAACGAGAAGATCAATTTCCAAACAGAAAGAATCATTTTCTAAGAAAAAATATAATGTTTTTACAAAATAGTCGAATTTCAAAGTCAAAAAATAATTATTTTCAACCAATCGAACAGTAACTCTTATAGTTTAAAAATCCAATTTTAACCAAGCATAAGTGTTTTGCACTAAAAAAAAATCTTCAACTGAAGGAGTCGAGTTTCCAAACAGATAAATAAATTTACTGAAAAAGATTATTAAACGAAAATTTGTTTACTTAAATTTTAAATTGATAGAAAATGAATGTTGAACTGTACAAATAGATTTGTGAAGGAAACTATCAAATTTTAAATTGGGATAAGGTGAATTTTCAGTAAAAAAAAATTGTAACAAAAAAAATAATTTTCAACAAAAAAAGCTATCTTTCAACAAACTAAAAAACTGTCAAACAAATTATTACATTCATACACAAAATGATGGAGAATCAAATGAGTTTGTAAATGTTCAACTGAAGTAGTTGAATCTTCATCCAAAAAGACGAATTTTCAACTTTCAAATTTGAT
Organism: Neuroterus valhalla; assembly: GCA_011762715.2. Taxonomy (NCBI): domain Eukaryota; kingdom Metazoa; phylum Arthropoda; class Insecta; order Hymenoptera; family Cynipidae; genus Neuroterus; species Neuroterus valhalla. The sequence continues at coordinate 4,218 of WSXT02185792.1, read as the reverse complement.
AAACGAATTGATGATAGGGAATTTCTGAAAATAATTAGAGTTTTTATTTTAGGACAGGGAGTTTCAGTGAAGAGATAAAATTTCACTTGGAACAGGGAAGTTTAACACAATAATAATAATAAATCTTTATTAAGTTGCAAACCAAGAAACAAAATCGAACGGGAACTTTTTAAACTAATTATAATTCGCATTCAGAAGAGAGGAATTTTTGAAAATCGTCCCTTCAATTCAGAATTTGTCACAATTTCAAAGTCCCCTCTTCCTAATTTTAAATAAAAGAAGTATTTCAAGCAGTCTCTAGAGTTGAAGTAGTATTCTGAAGAAGAAATATTTCTGAAATATGATAGAAAGCTCCTTTACATGGTTCATTACTTTATTTAAAAAACCAACTATTTGTTTGAAATTTAAACTTGTTTGTTGAAAATCAAATCTTTGAGAATTTATATAGTTCGTGGAAAATTTGTCTTTTGTAGAAAAACATTCTTTAGGGACAAAAATTCATCTTTTTGCTTAAAATACATCTAGTCATTTAAAGATTCATTATTATGCCTGGAAATTTATCAGTTTTGGTTAAAAATCAATTACTTCAACTAAAAATTCAACTGTTTCATTTTCATGGAAAGTTGATTTTTCCTAGTTCAAAATTCGACGTTTCGGTGAAAATTTGTCATATTGAATTGAACATTCCATTATCTCGTTGAAACTTCACATATTTTGTTGAAAAATCGATTTTTTTTTGTGGAAAATTATCGTTTCCTTCGGAAGTTAATATTCTTCTTCAAAAATTCTTCTTTACCGTTAACAATTCAAGTTATACAGCCAAACATTTTGCATTTTAGTCAAACATTTATCTCGTTGAAAACTTATGTTTGGTTTGAAATTAACTTTACAATACAAAAATGTCACTATTTAATTCTTTTTTGGAAATTTCTATATTTATGGTTCAAATTTCAACCATTATGTTGAAAAATTGTATTTTTTGGTTTAAAATTAATTTTTTCCCAAACATTGAACTACGCTAGTTAAATGTTCCTCATTCCAGTTAAAAATTCGTCTTTCTGTTTCTAGTTTAAAATTGAACTACTTCAGTTAAACATTTACAATTTAATATGATTCATCATTTTTTGTGAAAATGTAATGATTTGTTTAAAAAGTTAGTTTTTTGTGTTATCAGTAATTTTTCAACTGAAAATTTAACTTATTCCAATTGAAAATTTGATGGTTTCAGTTAAAATTCTATTTTTTTAGTGAAACATCCATTCTTTTCATTTTGAAATTTGAGGAATACAATTTTGGTTGACGATTATCTTTTCAGTAAAAGATAATTAATCTGTTTGAAAACTCAAATCCTTCAGTTGAAGATTCTTTTTTTTAAACACTTATGCTCGTTTTAAAATTGGTTTTTAAACTAAAAATGTTACTGTTCCATGTTTGGTACAAAATAATCATTTTTTAACCTTGAAATGCAAATATTATGCTAAAACATCATGTTTTTTCTTAGAAAATGATTCTTCCTATTTGGAAATTATTCTTTTCTTTTAATATTTACCTTCATGGTTGGGAATTGAAGTGCTCCAGTTAAATATTCATCTTTTTAGTTGTAAATTTATCTTCTTGTTTTAAAATTCGAGTGTTCTGTTGAAGATTCATGTTATTTTAAAATTCATCACATTGGTTGGAAAATGAACTATTTTGTTGGAAATCTGTTGTTGTCGTAAATTAATATTTTTAATTGTAAGTTTAACTGTTCCAATTTCCGTAAAAAATGACATTTTTTGTTGAAAATTAGAGTATTCTTATTAGAATTGATTTATTTTGCAATGTTTGACCTGTTGTGTTGAAGGATGTTTAGATTTTATTAAAAATAAATGTAATCGTTTTGCGACAAATATAAATATGTTACTTCTAGTTGACTGGGAAAATTGAAAAACTTGATCGTAAACAACCGGGAAATGACCTTGAATTTGAATTCGTGCGCCGAATCGCCACCCTGTTACTCCTAAATTACAAGTTTTGTTAATAGCAATTACAGAGTGACGAAAATTGAACTTGTTTTTTTTTCTACAATCTAACATAATTCATTAGAGTTTATTAATCAATTATTTAATGAAGTTTTAATGAAGGGTACGTAGATCTGATTGAAACTGACCCCCACCCCCTTCCGTGGATGACCGTAGTATTTCTTACAATCCCCCCTCCCCCTAAAATCGGCTACGTAGTTTATGGACGACCCCTAAAGAAACTTTCTCACGCTAACACGCGAATCATTATTGCAAGCTAAAAATAATTTTCGAGGCCCTGAAAAATAGAAATTTCATGAGGATCTTAAATTTAGTAATAATGATGCTGATTTAGCCAACAGAAAAGAAAAAAGTGAAAGTTCCAAATTTTGACCACTCTGAAGTAAATAAGAAGATTAATTTGGAATAAACAATGCTATTTCTTCGACAAGGGTAATTATTATTCTAAAATAATTCTCGGACCAGTAATCGATAAAATTACCATCTTAAATTAATATAAGAAGATTAATTTTGTCATCAAAAAAATCGTCACCTTTGTTTATTTTACCTCGATCCTAAACTCAAGAAATGGGGGGAAAAAGAAAAGAAATAAACTCTTACACAATTTAGCACAAAATCGCGACTTCATTGAAATCTAAGAATGATAGTTTCCTCAACAACTAAAACATTCTCCCAAAGAATCATCCACTTTCACCAGGAATTGCTGAAGCAATAAAAAAGTATTATCTAATTAGGTGTTTTAGTTTTTACAACAATTTTCTAACCAACAAAAATACTATTTCTAAATTGTTATTCTCATATTTATCCAGAATCGATTATCGGTGGTTTAAAAGAAGAAAAAATAATGACCTCATTCAGCAAAGATGATGCTAGAGGAAGATATCGTTATTACAAAGCAATCATAGAAAATGACAGGAAACAAATATGGAAAATTTGAAACAAAGAGACGATTTCTTAGTGTATTAAAAACAATAAAAGAACGGATGATTATTATGAATCTAACTTTTGTTACACTTACTTTTCATGGGCGTAATCAAAAATCATTCTTGTGATTATGAACACTCAATTGTTAAACAAACACGAGAAGACATGTTAACAAACATGTGGATGTGTCAAATTGACACTTGTCTTGACACTTCGCAGAACATGAAACAAACCTAGCCTAACATCGCACTTTTTAACAGATGTCAAAAAATCTTGGTTTTCTTGTTTGTATCAATCTAAACAAATATTCGAAAAGGAATTCTGAAATGGCTCGTAATTGTTTTTCGTTGATTAGACGACTGTCGAAGATTTATTCTCTACAACTGTCTGTTCTTTGTGATGACGAATAGACACTTCAAAGAAGCTACAGCTGGAAGCGACGTTTCGTGAATAATTTTGGTGATGAGATAACCTCACTTTCTGTTACCTGAAATTTACGGCCCTGAGTAATGTTTATTTATTCTTCTTAATAATCGGACGTCCTCTTCTTTGGCCAACAGTCAAATCAGGAATAATAATAGAAAGTTGAATTTCAATGATAAAAGAAACATTCGGATAACGATTTGGCCGATTTTAGAGTTTGTGTCGAAATTCGGGGAACAGTATGTGTTGATACGATCCTGAGGTTCCAGCATTCCTGGTCGTAACGTCAGTTAACAAGGTGGCTGCTCTCTGGAGGGCAGATCGAATTATTTATATATTGCATTTCAAAATTAGCAAACATGTTATCTGAAACAAAAAGCACTGGAAGTAAACAGTGACATATCTATAAAGTATCTTTGTTGATAGTAATCAGATCAAAGATATTATAAACCTAGATGTGGTTCAGGGCTTCGGAGTGGGGAAAGCTAAGGTACTATATTAGATGGGAATATGTAGAATCTAGGGGTCTAGGCAAGGATAATATCTTTGGTCTAGGAATATGCAGCCTACCAACTCCTAGCGCCGTGGAACGGCTCCGAGTGCACCCGAATTGACCCGAATGCACTCAAATGGACGCTTGGGACGCTACCCTACAAGGGTTGTAGCGTAGTCCAGGGATGTGCAGTTAGGAGCTGTCCATATATTACGTCATCACATTTTTGCCTATTTTAGATACTCACCGCACCCCCTATGTCATCAAGTTTCATCAATAGGTAATCACACTGTTGATACCCCCCCCCCCCTCCCTTTTGGCTTATTTTTTGGGCAGCCCCGATGCGTAAAAACAGAG
>WSXT02185781.1:0-20513 GCA_011762715.2 Neuroterus valhalla | reverse complement strand
GCAACCTCAAATTAGCCTAAAAAACACCTTTTTGTCAAGGTACATTTTTAAAAGTGAAATTTTGTAAACTAGTGTTACTATTACTATTATTTTTAGTCGGACAAAAAATAATGAAAAATAGAAAGATTTCTTTTTTAGTCAAACTATGTGAGGTACGGGAAAATATGAATGAACTAAAGTTGTGCACCAAGAAAAGATCTACAAATTTATTAGAATCAACTTTTTGATAGGACAAGTAGTTTTTGCTTCATTTATAAAAAAGCATATAAAAAATGAACTTTTGGACAATTGACGTTAGATAATGAATAATGCTGACACAGAAGATTGATAGAGAAAATTTGTTCATCCGATAAATATCTGCAAATTTGTTATAATTTTTCCCATTAGACGCGTAGTTTTTGTTTGAATCGTAAAAAATAAAATTAAAAATTAAAAAATTGAATTTATATGAAAAACTACACAACATGTGATAAAAATAAGGCAACAAAACTTCTCCACCGTTTCGGACAAGCTTTGATCGAGTGCGCAGCACGAGACACGCGATGAGAATGTATTCGTCAAAGCCGGAGAAGCTTTAACAAAAGAGAATTCTCACTCATCAAATTGAAGAAGTCGACATTTCGCTTTTTATTTTCACAAGCTCTATATAAAACTGTAGGGAGGTACAAAGGCCAAGCGTAGCGCGAGGCAAGATTACCATTGAGCGCAAAGCGCGAGATCTGAAAGTCGCGCGCCCTAGGCGCGCTCAAACCTGCGAGCGGAGCGCGCGATGAGAATGTGCCCGCGCAGCGGGCAGTATTTTTGGCTAAAAATTCTCATTTTCTTATATATTTTTGAATCTTGAAAATACCATAACCCTGACAATTTTGTTTTTATCGAAAAGAATTATGAGAATGAATTGTTTAACTTTTTACGTGCAACGCGAAATTGTCCTACCTTTTCGGAATCAGGAATAATTAATTACGTAGCTTATAGACGGTCCCTGAAGGTAAAGTATAAAGCCACAAGTTAATTCAACAACCTTCTTCCTTCAAAAAATACCTAATTCTTCAGTGACTATGGTTGATAAAATTTAATAGTAATGATCCTCCTCGATTCTGTTTGATATGAAATGATGGTCCAGGGACGTTTGCCACATTTACTATTTTTTTTATCTAATCACATGATGTTTTCGTCAGAACTCAAGCTTCAAAAGAATTGTTCTTAATGTAAAAATAGAGAACCGCAACACGGTATCAGTGGAAAAATATTTGTTGTTCCTCTTCTTTCGAAGCAATGACTTGAAAATATGTTAGGTTGACGTGGCATTAGATGATCATCTAACGCCAGCAATGGATACGTTCAACAATCTTGCCTTTCTTATTGAGCAACTCTAAGTTGAGCTTGTAAACCAACTTACACTTGATTCCATATTGCACAGGAAAATTGATTATAGATTTATAAATTATCATTCAATCCGACAATGATCAATGTATTGAACGTGAGTGACTTACTTGGAAGGCCCAGAAAGACAATAAACAGAAGATAGTACTCTTCATGATCGAATAATTCGTTCAATTTCTTATTCCTAGCAAGAATAAACCAAGATCACTTTTCTAGAATCTGTCACTCAGCCTTCCGTACTAAATACATCGAACGTGGAATGTTTATTAAGTTAACGCTAGAGCAATTAAAGAGAGAACACTTAATGTTTACTGTGTGATAAATGGATTAAGTTTCTGACAAATAACGATGCGCATACTTTACATATCAATGAACATTTTTCAACCTTAATTTTTATGTTTTTTAAATTATGTTAAATCTAAAAATATGGTTTTAAAGCACGTTCTGAGTTATTGAGGCTAACAATATGCTTCGATCACAGTTTCAGCTTGACTGCTGCGAGAGTTCCGCAAGTTCTTCTAGTGTGTAGTCAGCAGAGAAGGTAAAGCTGTATTGTATCACTACTTTCTCATTCCATCTGAAATAAGAGGACTTGAGGACCACGGTCGCTTAGCGTGGTTACCCTTAAAGCTCTGCTCCCCTAATAGAAGCCGTGGATGCAAGGGAGCCTGGGACTGACAATTGTGTAGGGATGGTAGGGATTTAGGAAAGGAATTTGGGTCCAATATGGTTTAGTTGGGAGGCAACTCAAAACTCAGTTTATTCATACATTCAGACTAATAGTAGCTCTGAGAAGGGCCGATCTTGGTCCTGATAAGGACCAGTTGTGGAGGTGAGGGATAGGAGACGCGCTCCCCTTTGGAGAGAAGGGTCTACCTGATACCTGATGATCTGCGACGTTTTCTTAAGGATGCCGAAATCACTGGAACCCCAGCCACGGGATGGGTACCCGCGTGGGTGTTAACACGTGACCCGGTCAAGAGCGAGAAACCAGGGACGTCGTCCACAGGATTGAGTTCCGCGTGGGCGTCCTACGGAAAGCAGGTGCTCCCTTAATGTTCAAGGACACCGTCCACGGTATCGCGTTCCGCGTGAGGGTCCTCTTGTGATGCGGAATGCTATGAAAGAGTTGTATTTTGGACGATCAAGGGAGCTCGTCAACTGTTTCTCTTTGTTGAGTACTTAAAAAAATAAATAAAAGGGAAGGAACCTTGGTTACATGTTTGATCGGAGAAACCTCCGTTACATGTTTGACCGGGGGAACCTTCGTTGGATAAGGATCGTGGAAGGAGAAGGTTCAGGATGATTGGCTAGAATGAATAGAAAAAAATATTCTTTAGACTGCTAGTGACGCTAGTAGTCGGTTGCGGGTTTTTCTCGGCGAGGTCTGGCTGACCCTGCACAGACGGGGTTCAAAAGTGACAACTTTCCGAAATTCGCAGGGGTACATCCTTGCTCCTTGCTGAATCGTCAAGAACTGACTCCCGTGACACCGAGGCACCTGTATTTATGCCACGTCCGCTGGATCTTGCGCACCAGTGGAGCGAGGCATGGAGAGGACATCCGTCGAGATTCGCATCGAGGATTTCAAACGGTAGAATTCGTTTTTATCTAGCAAGGAGATAGTCAAAGGAATAACAGATAAACACAGCTCTCCATTGCTATTCATACTCATATCCTTTGCTCTTCTTTTGTAACCTTTTCCATTAGAGACCCTCTCGCCTTCCCGATTTTGTATCCAATTTTCTCCTTTCTTTGATCTTCTTCGTCTCATTCCAATTGTAGACGGTCACAAAATAGCGCCATTCCTCCCATCTCTACAACCCTTATTTGCATATCCTTCCCTTGCCCCTGCAGTGAATTTCTATTTCAAATCCTAGCCTATTATCCATTTTATTTTCTCCACTAGTACCACTCCTCTTTTGAAACTGAACGCCTTTTGTAGACTGTACCTTAACACATTCGAGAGGCTTGGTCTTATTCTAATGCATTTTTTGCTCTCTACCTAAGTTTCTACCAGTAGCACAACATCAAATCTCTGTGAAAACCACAAGAACATTTCTTTTTTTCACACCTGGAACATTTCAAAACAGCACCATTACAATTCTCTGGCTCTTTTTCTGCATCACCCTGAACGCATCTAGCTAGCTCCCTTATTCCACAACCAGTTATTTATTCCCCTCTTTCCCCCTTAAGCCTTACTTTGCCTCCTTCGTCCTGTAACGCCCTTTTACTTTGTGGCAGTGCTGTCACTTCCTTTTGATCTTCCCCGCTTCTCAACTTCAGCCCTCTTATCACGATATCATTTCTTCAATCCCCCTTCTCTTTCCTATCTATTCTCAATTTCATTGTTCTCATCCTTTTCTTTGCTACCGCCTCCTTCTTATTGCTTCGACGCCCTCCAACTTCCTCCTCTATAATGTTCTCTACCCCTTCCACGTACTTCGCTCCTCTCCACCCATCCCAATCCTTCACGCGTATTAACCTGCTCACGTCCCGCCCTATACTTTCTACTTGCTCTTTAGTCTTCTCTACTCCTTGCTACCTTTCCCTGATTTTCATAATCAAAAACCCTTGCGTATCTTTGGCCAACTGCTCTTCTGTTTCTGTAGGTGACCTACGCCCTCTATCGCTTCCCTGCAATGGAAGGTGTAGCAGCTCTCTCGCTTCACGGGACTGATAATGAATCATCATTTTCATAAATTACCACGAATTTCATAAACTACTACAAATTTCACTTTGGTGGAGCACACATACTACTCGTGTGGGACACGAGACGTCTCAACGTGTGAGACATCGGCAAGCTTAGGAATGGCACAGCTACTACATTAGGGTCATGGGTTGCTGTTGCACGATAGCCTGTGCAGCTGCTGCGTCAAACTTCCTTCACTCAGTGTAGGTCCTGTCAATCTTGCCTTCTCGTGTCGCCCGTTCACCAAAATCAGCCTTCCTCCCTGCCCTCATGCAGAGCTGGATACCAGGCCACTTGTTGTCATCCCATGTAGCGTGTAGTTTTGACTCCCTTCCTTCCGTCTACCTTACTTTCAGCACACTCGTAGTCACCCTCCAGCTCGGTATCTGCCTCCTCTTCTACTAGTAACAAAGACCACTTCTACTGAGGTAGATGCCTACTGTATTTAACAGATCTCTCTCAACTCCACTCACGCTTATCTGCAATATCCCTTTATTTCACATCTACTTTATTCCCTTCAACACATTGGCAACTTAACCCCACTTTTCCTACTTCACTAATTTTAAAACTCACACCTAACCCTTTTATTACCTGTCAACCAACACACTCTACTACCGCCACCAACATGCAAGTTCATATATCTTTGTACATGTAAAAATCAATCATATTAGTTTGATGAAATATAACATTCCATAACGAGTTTTATTACAATGAGTAGTTGGATTTTTATTAGATATCGAAATTCAATACTTCATTTTCTTTATCGACACCGCGCCTCCTTCAGTTAACTCGTTCCAGCCATTTCATCTGAACAACTCGATAGCCGCTTTGGACAAGCAGCAATCTTCGTGTATTACGTTCATTCTGACTAAACTCATCTTTTATATAACATTTGATAAACACTTGAATACAAGCTAAATTCAAATCTTATCAATTATGCCTACTGGAATATATACGGACTATATAAGATTTGTTGAAATTTGCGAAACAAAGAAACATTACACTCCACAAATACTACAGGACCAGTTTTTATACAGCTGGAGATGAAAAGACCAACATCATGAATTCAATGTCTCAAATTGTTTATTGAGATAACACAGATCACAACAATAAAAGCTGATCTTCATTTTTCCTATTCACCTCTTCTTCTTTTAGTTCCCCTTTTTGCAACCACCTCTCCAGCTGCTTCCTTAGTCGCCTCCACTTCGCGAATGCATTTATTAAAAATTGCAAGATCTTCTTTTGCATGCTTTTCTAAATCAGCAATCTGTTCTATACAACACTTCTTAGCAAGCTGTGAACAAAAAGATTATTTTTCAAATATTATTGTTGTGGGAAGTTCCATGGACGATTGAGCTCCTTCACTAATCGTCAAGGAATTGAAATATTGACCGATGTCACTCATTGTTATGAATTAAAAAATTTTTTTCTTATGGAGGAAGCCGGTGATGCGGCGCAGTCCCTTTAACCTAATCTCTATTCCTAATCTCCCTTAGGCATGTTCGTGCAATTTTTCTCCCCTCGACCCTATCCAACTTCTCTTCAAACTTCAGAACCGCCCAGACCAGCACATCAAACATCCATACTCTCATCCCCCAATCTTCTCTTCCCCATACCCCACACTTGGCCCATTATTTTACTGGCGCGTTCTTACCTTTTCCCTACTCGAAGTTCGTTGCTTCCCCTGCCTCAAACCAGAAACCTAGGTAACATTCATCAAAGCCTTTTATCAACAGATCCATTGCTCTTTCGTCCTCTGCCAAAAGGACGACATCATCTGCATATGCTGAAGAGTAAATCTTACTGGTGCCTAGAATCGTGCCTCCCTTCCCTTTCTCTCTTAGCTATTCCTCCAGGTCTGCCATCAGAATACTAAACAATAGAGGACTCAACCGGCAACCGTGCCTTAGCCCTCTTCCTGTCCAGGATTCTTCACCTCTCTGGTATCCAATCTTTACGCTAAACCTGGTCTCCACAAAGGTATCTCTTATTCTATCTACCAGCCCTTCCTCCACTCCCCCCTCATAGTCTGACACAGAACCCTTCTGTTTACTGAGTCGAACGCTGCTTCGAAATATACGAACAGCGCAACCAGTGTCCTTCTCTTTTGTCCCAGATTCCTATTCACTAAGTAGTTTAGGACGTGAATATTATTCGTTGCCCCCATCCCCTTCCTAAAAACCGTCTAGTTGTCTGGAATACTTACCCTTTTTTCCACCTGTCTTTTTGACTTTCTCCTAAGTACTTCTACATATATTCTGTACCCACCGACATGAGTGTGATTCCTCTATAATCTTGTACCTTCTTACCCTGTCCTGTCTTTAACAACGGCACTACTAGTCCCACCCTCCATTCCTCCAGCCGTCCTGCACCTACCCATACTCTACTGCATATTCTCCATATCTCTTCTCTCACTTCTCCCTTCCCCCTGCATACTCCTGCGCTCCATTTTCCATGCCATCCTCACCTCCTGCTCTATTCTTTTTTAGCCTATAAAACGTCTCATTCACCTCTTCTCGGCTAATCTCATTCCTTCCTTCCCTTCCTCTTTCTGCCACTCCTCTCTTTCTCCATCCCTTATCCTCTTTCATGTATCTTCCCTTCTTTTCATGCTTTTTGTCGTTCGACATTTCCTCATATTCTCGTTTGATCTTATTAAACTCCCTCTTGTCAATCTCTCCGCTCATCCATTTACTTACGCATTCCTTCATTCTCGCTACCATCTTTACAATCGTCATCCCACTATCTTTCTTTCACCCTTTCTCCCCCTCTTTTTGGTCTTACCTCTCCTCTCACCTTCTCAATCGCTCCTTTTATTGTTTCTAATATTTCGTCCACCCCTTTCCCCTCTGTTCCCCTCCGATTCTGCTCCCTTATTTTTCCTCTAAACTCTCGTAACTTATATTCTTCCCAGCGGCCCATATCCACTTTTCTTTCCTTTCTCCCTTCCCTCTTTCCTCTAAATAGCCTTGGACCCCCACTTCTCAACGCCGCTATGACCGGGAAGTGCTCAGCGCCTGTCTCATTACCAACTTCCATCCCCACCATCAGTTTCCTTATTCTATCTTCTGCCAGAATGTAGTCAGTTACAGTCCCCCCCTCCCTTCCTATAAACGTTTTTTCGCCATCCTTGTCACCTACTGAAATGCCATTGCAGAAAAACCATCCTGTCCAAGCATTCAGGTCACCCCCCATCCAACTTAGCCCTTCCTCTTTTTCCTCCATACAATTTCTCATAACTTTCCACCCCTCCTCTTCTCCCCTTCTCCTTTGAATGTAAACTATCGCTACCCTTACTTTTCTCACTTTACTTTTTCACTCGATCTCTTCTTGCATCATAAATCTTTCATTCATATTCTTTTGGCAGCCAATTTTTTATGCTCTCCCAGTCTTTCTTCTTCGCCCAAGTTTCACTCATCATCATTTGGCAGGAAAAATGATACCTTAAGATCCGATGTTATCTTGGGTCTGCAACATATTATCAATAATATTTTTTATACGCACCTCAATATCCATTTGTTTAACAGCTTCATCGTGACATTCCCCGCATTCTTCCTCTCTCTTATATACAAAGTAAAAGTTCCACTTGACGAGATAGTGGTACCAACAATGTTCTCCAATTAGACCTTTTCGTTCCAAAGCTTCTTGTCCAGCCTGATAAAGAATAAGAACAAACGATGATGAAATCGTTCGGTTCCTAATTCTTCATGTGAAACCAAATTTTCGAGAAATAAATTGATTCTTGCCAACTTACATTAAGTTCTCCGATCAATTCCTGTTCGACGTCCCAAACCTTGAGCAGAGCTTGTTTGCGTAATTTTTTCATCTCTTGTAACTCATTTGTAAAGACTGTCTGTAGGGATAAGTGGTTATCAAAATGAATAAAAATTGTTTAGTCTGAATTCTATTGTTCGCCTTCAAAAAACATCATGCGAATACGTGTATAGATATTTCTTATTTTGTGAAAATTTAAGGAGGCAGTTCATGCTAAACTCGCAAAAATATAAATTCATTAGGTCGATTTCTTCGTTCCAGGGCTCATCCGTAGATAAATTCAGAGTTTGCATGTTGCAATAAAAAATCCAAATACTTGTAGCCTGATTTTTTAAATTATCATTAGTTAAAAAGACTATACTATAGAATTTCAAGTTTAAGAGTTGTCCCTTGTACGATTTGGTCAAAAATGCATGTTACCGAATCAAAAATTATTTCTCGTGTTGAAAGATTGATTCAGAATTTTTTAGCAGAAGAGATGAAAGTAAAACCAAAAAAGGCTCATTTGCACTCGAATCGGTTGAATTTTCCCACGAGGTAGACAATTTCTGTGAAGAAAAGTTTGAATTCCAACAAGCGAAATTTTATTCTAATCGAGGACGATGAATTTTCAACCATCAAGAGCTACTTTTCCCTGTGAAAAGTGAATTATTATCTCAAAAAGACGATCTCCTAACAAAACGGAAGCATTGAAAACCAAAGAAGGAGTCTGTAACAAAAAAGTTGCAAATATTCTCAGGCAGATAAATTTTCAACAGGGAGACGTAATTCCAGCTAGTTGAACACAGCAAAACAATAGGAATCCTCAAAGAAAAAGTTCACTTATAAACCACAAATCCTTTAACTTTCTTAACAAAGTTGAGGAACTATCTACCCTATAAGGCGGACGTTCAACGATGAAGTTAATTTTCTACTAAAACATATATCATTCAATACAGTGCATGCGTTTTTCCTGCCAAAAATATTTTCGAATTTCATCTCATATAGCAGGGGTGCCCAACGCAAGGCTGACACGCTTCTCCTTTTCTTTCCTTTCTTCGAGCGCTTCTTCGAGAATTCTCTTCTCGTTTCCCCTTCCCACATCGCGCTCACCGAATGAATTGCTAATAATATTTTATTTGCCTAATGATAGGAGCTTGCGGTTTTATCTGGAATTTTTAACTTTTTGCCCACTAATCACTTAAAGTGAGTCAATGTTCAATTTATTTTAACAGAAATAACTATTTGAAAAAATTATTATTATTTATGGCTATCTTCTCTTTAACTTTGCTTTACCAACAAATAATGAATAAACATTAGAGAGAATCATATTTTGAATAGTATTTTATTGTTTTGAGTAAATCATTTTTGTTCTTTCCCCGATGTTCAAAAAGAATCAATTGGAACAAAGAAGCTGAATTCATTGAGTCAAATTTGAATTTCGAATTTTCTACTAAAATCATAGATGTTTGACGAAAAAATTGAATTTTTGAGGAAGTAGATCAACTTTCAACTATGGGGTTCAATTTTCGAGCTAAAAATTTAAATTTTTTGAAGAAAAAAACTAGTTGATATTAAAAAAGAATATTTCAAATAAAAAACAACCTTATTTAATTAACAATTAAATCAATTCAATATAATTGAATCTCATTCAAATTCCATTCAGTGCAGAGTTGGACATATCAGAAAGAAACACAACTTTCTAGCATTTAGCTAAGAGAAAATGTCTATGAACAATGATAAATTGCTTGAATAAGCATGTTTGTTAACTGTAACTGATTAAGAGGCGCCCTATTCGGAGGCAATGATTTCAAGTCTTCTTCACCGAACGTTGAGGCTAGAAAGATGGCAGGTGTTCGACCGTGCTTGAGGAGGGGCGCCTTATTGAGAGGCGCCTTATTGAAAGGCAATGATTTCAAATCTTCTTCACTGAGCGTTAAGGCTAGAGAGAGAGAGAGGAAAGTGTTCGACCGTGCTTGAGGGGGAGGCTCCTTATTGAGAGGCAATGATATAAAATCTTCTTCACTGAACGTTCAGGCTAGAGAGAGGGAGAAGTGTTCGACCGCGCCCTATTGAGAGGAAATGATTTCAAATCTTCTTCACTGAACGTTGAGGCTAGAGAGAGGGGGAAGCGTTTGACCATGCTTAAGGGGGAGGCACCTTATTAAGGAGAGGCGCCCTGTTCAGAGGCAATGATTTCAAATCTTCTTCACTGAACGTTGAGGCTAGAGAGAGGGGGAAGCGTTTGACCGTGCTTAAGGGGGAGGCACCTTATTAAGGAGAGGCGCCCTATTGAGAGGAAATGATCTTAAATCTTCTTCACTGAACGTTAAGGCAAGAGAGATGGGGAAGCGTTCGACCGTGCTTAAGAGGGAGGCGCCATATTGAGAGGCGCTCTATTAAGAAGCTCTACTGCAAATTGGAAAGACGTCTAACAATATTGCCGTCTTATTGTTTTTGTAAGGTTAAGAGTGTTAAGCAATCTCACTGTAACATTTAATTTTTTTATCATATCACTAAAACTTAATATGTAAGAATCGATCGAAATAAACATGTTTCTATAGCCAATCTACGGTGAAACTCTAACTTTCGATTCTCCATATGGACTGACGCAAAACTCGATTCCATATTGCATAAAACATTCGATATTGAATATATATGAACAATACTCAATTCAATGATAAATAATTCTTGAGATGTGAGTCACTTACTGGGACAGCACAGAAAGCAACTTGTGATTTCATTTTCTCATTCCTAATACATTCCGCGGCGAATGTTTACTTATTTGACGCGAGAGGATTTCATCTGAGAAACATGAGATTAGAATGACGAAATCTTCATTTCGCTGAAATCATTCTTTTCCTGTTCCATACCGATGTCAACCTTGTGAAAAATTATTTAAAATTTCCGACAAATGATGGTGTAGTTCACGTACGTAATTATATTTTTGGACATTAAATTCTATGTTCTTAGAATCATGTTCAATCTGAAAATGAGGCTCCCATGAAAAATGAAGATGAATTAGTATCCATAATTACCCATTATATCAGATACCCGAACATTGTGTCATTATTAAACAATTTCGCATTAGAATCCAAATCGAAACGAAACCCAAACTTTTAATCTGGGGTTTCATGATTCAAGGTCTTCAATAGGAGAAAAACTTCTGATTTTGAACATTTGTTGTCTCAACAGCTAAATTTCCAACCCATAGAAATGCATTTCCAACGGGATATAAGAAGAATTCATCCGGACAATTGCATTAATAACCATTTACATCAATTTCCAATCCAAAATCATGAACTCTAACAAAACAGTTCAGTTTTTACCAAACAAGTTAACAATGAAGAAGTGGTTTCCAGAAAGATGAATTTTCAAGTTAAAAAATCATTTCAAGAAAAAAGTGTAATTTGAACAAATTGAATATTTCCAAACAGGGAAATTGAACAGACTATCCGGTATGATGAATCTACAACCAAGAAGAATCTAACTTCTCCTGAAAGGAAAAGTTCCAGGAAAAAAAATCAAATTTCAACTTAATAGTTATCGGTATGGGGGGAAGATTCGAAATTGGAATTGACATGAGAAATTTTGAGCAAGGAATGTGAAGTAGAAGGAAACAGGGATAAGTATTATATTAATTCAAGGATTCATTGCTTTTCTCTTCTCCTTATATACAATTGCTCTTCGAACATACATGCATCTTTTCATACAAGCTCTTGCGTTTCTACGGCTCCTAAATTTCTCCTCTTTAGGGTCTCATCTACAAATTTCATCCACTCCTCCTTTGACCTGCCTCTGGATCCGCGACCACCCACCTTAATTAGGTACACTTGCTATGTTGATCGTGCTTTATCCATACTATCAACGTGACCGAACCATCTCAGCAAAGTTCTTCCACTCTTGTCAAACAGTGTTTCTTCTACACAGCATTCTTTGGAAACCCACTCATTACTCATTTTGTCCATTAGCATATTACCGCTCCACAGTGGTTCAAGATCCAAAAAAGCTGGCCAAAACCTCGAAATTCGAAGTTACCGGATGAGGTTGATGTCCATTCATATTTGTGTAGGGGACATTAGAGCATTTTTTTGTGAAAGCACAATTCACTATATTCAAAACTGTCTTTCAGTGTTTTTCTCGAGTTTCGAGCGTTCAGCGTAAAACGTTGTTGTTTTGTGAGTTCGTGCCAGGAATGGATGAGGTGACATGGAGGATATTCTTGAGGGTACGTATAATCGTTGCTGTATTCCGTATTTCCATTTCGAACAAGTAAATTTATGGTATTGAGAGTGAAATGTGCTGCTCCAAAATTTTTTTTCCCCATTAAATTTAGGAATGTACTTGGTGAATTCTTCTGTTGGATGCGATTGCGCGCGCCGGTGTCTTCCGTTTCGATCGAAAAAATTAATCAACTTTTTGATTCCTAAAAAAAAAATTGCCCCGGGGTACCTCCGTAGAAATGAATGCGTATTTCCCATTAAAAAAATGCGTTTTTGTCAATTTCATTCAGAATTCTTAATGTCAGGTGAATCGAGTACTAAATTCACCATTTTTCTTCATACTTAGTCACCGAATGCGAATAAAATAATACTTTCCAAATATCACCCCCATGAGTCTCTTTTATAGGGTCCCGAAAAACCCCCATAAGTGAAAGATAGGGTTTTTCCAGTTTTTGGCGCTAATTATGATTTATTTGCGCTTTTTTCAAGGCAGATTGTTTCAAATACATAAAATATTACTTTGTACTGATAACTAGATGTTGAATAAAATTGTTTTAACAATTTATTATTGTTGTTACCAACTTTCTCTTAGAAAAGGATTAGAAAGTTTTTTTTCTGAATTTCTTAACTTATTTTCAGCGTTTCAGTTAGAGCAAGGTAATTATCAAATCAAGTTCACGAAAATAATTGTTTAAACAATATGTTAATAATTAAAACAATATTCTCTTAGAATAATACTACAAAGTTGCGTTTTTTTCTGAAATCTTTAACTTTTCGTCCACTTTTCACTTGCAGTAAGTAACTGTTTAACTTAATGGGGGAAAAACAATTGTTTAAACAAATTATTATTGTTTATAGCTATCTTCGTCTAGATTATTACTACATAGTTGCGGTTTTCCCCTGCAATTTTTAGCTTTTGATCACTTTTCAATTAGAGTGGAGTGATAATAAATTCAATTTAGAAAAATAAATGTTTAAACAATTTGTCATCATTGATAATAATATTCTTTTTGGTTGATGATAGAAACTTGCGGTTTTTTCTGAAATTTTAAACTTTTTGCCCACTTTTCATTCGAAATTGGTTGATTTTCAATCGAATTTACCAAAAGTATTCGTTCAAACAAATTATCATTGTTAATGGTTATCTTATCATAGATTAGTGCTAAAATTTGCGGTTTTTTCTGAACTCTTGAGCTTTTTGTCCACTTTTCACTTAGTGCGGTAATAATTAATGCGCCTTAACGAACATACTTATGTGAACAATTTATTATTGTTTATAAACATTTTCTCTTAGATAAGTGCTAGAAAGTTGTGTTTTTTTTTTAAATGTTTCACTTCGCTTTACCTTTTTAGCTGTGAAAAAGTAATGAATAAAGATCGGAGTGAATAATATTTTGATCAATCTCTTTCTTTTTTGTGAATATATATTTCTGAATTGAAACAGAACTCATTTTCGTGGGAAGCAATAGGAAATTTGGGGAAAGTGTCTGCTATTTTGGGTCCGTCATTTCAAATTTTGAATTTTTATTATCATTTCCGAAATCAGCGACCCAAGCACCCTTTTGTACTCATTTTTCTGGGAAGCAATAGAAAGTTTTGAAAAGATGCCCGCCATTTTGTATTCGCCATTTTGAATTTTGAATTTTTAGTATCATTTTTGAAATCAGCGACCCAAACAACCCCTTTGTACTCATTTTCGTAGAAAACAATAGAAAATTTTGGAAAATGTCCGCCATGTTGGATCTGCCATTCTTTATTTCGAATTCTAAGTATGATTTTTGGAATCAGCGACGCAAAAAACATCTTTGTACTCATTTTGGGTCCTCCATTTTGAATTTTGAATTTTTAGGAGCATTTTTGAAATCAGCGATCCAAAAAAAGTGATATAGACACTGAAGAAGTAATAAATATTAGGTCTTTGAATTTTGGCCAGGAATTTCGGATCTTGAACCACTGTGCGCTCTTGTCCTTTTCTTGATACGTCCATGCTCTTCATGCTGGTACCCAGTCTGCTCAACACCCTCTGCAAATCCTCAGCTGATTCTGCCGTATCGATCTTGGCATCTGCAAACGCAAGGCCACAAACTTTCACTATCCAAAAATCAACACCTTCTTCATCAAAGAGAGCCATTGGCGGAGATTTCTTTATGTATGCAATAAACATCCAAGAGAACATAACGCATCCTTGCTTTACGCCCTGCCTTATATCAAACCAATCGCTCAGTTGTCCATTTACTCTCACACTTGCTTTGCTCCCAATATATATTTCTTAAATTGTTTCCGGAAGCCAACCTGTCACTCCACATTTTTTTAGATCTCCCAAAGTTATGCTCTTTTTACTCTGTCGAAAGCTTTCTTCAGATCAGAAATGCAGTAAAAACTTTTTGTTCACTTTCAGGCTTTTTCCTGTGATCTGTCTTAATCTCAATATCTGATCCGCACATGATCTCCTTGTGAATAATCCACATTGAACTTCTCAGATCCTTTCCTTTGTTATTTTCATTAGTTTATGAATAAGTATTTAGGAAATTTTTTACCCACACTAATAAGTAGGCTAATCCCTCTATCATTATTGCAGTCGCCTTGACCACCCTTTACTCAGAAGATTGGGACAACAACCGCCATTCTTCAATGATTCGGAACTTTGCTGCTTATAGCACACCTATTATCAAATTTAAATAGCCACAGGAACAAATATCCGCGACTGAACATTCTATTTTACCGAAAATTTCGGAAGAAAAACCATCCACGCTAGCAGCCTAACCATTCCTAAGTTTTTTAATCACGGATTCACGAAATTTATGCCCAACAGAAACAAATTACAGAAAAGATGTTTCAACATAATAGTTGAATTTGTAATCAAATAGTTGAATTTTCATCAGGAAAGATCAAAGTTGCAACTATAGTTACGTATCTAAAACAAATTTTTTTTCCATAAATGACATCAACATCCAATCAAGTACTACAATTTTCATCCGTGAAGATATTTTTCAATCATGAAGATCAGTTTTCCGACAAAAAAGAAGAATTTCCAACAAAATACATGCATTTTCAAGCTAGAAGCTGAATTCAACAAAAAAAAATCAATTTTCTTTCAGGTAGTTGAATTCTAGACTAGAGAAACCTGTTTTCAATCAAGAATAAATAAAGGTTATTTTTGTATTCGCAAAATATAATTCCAAAGAGAGGGATAGACCTTCAACCAAGACTGTACAATATTTGACCAGAATGGATTTACAAAACATACAGACAGCGTTTAGAGGACTTTAATAAATTTCTATTGGTAATTCGCGAAAATTTATTTGGGCTGTGTTGATTGGTCCTTATCACTGAAAGAAAATAGATTACGGAGGTATTGCGGTTTTTTTGTGCCGAACAGACTATATAACAGGTTAACCATGAATCATCTCTCTCTCTCTCTCTCTCTCTCTTGCTTATTTTTACTCCTTCAGATTGATTGCTCAGATACGATTCGAATCATCTAACCACCATATCACAGGAGGAAAGCAATTTGAGCGCATCCAAGAGAATATTATGATCAACTGTGTCAAATGCCTGAGAGGAGTTGAAAAGGATATTTAAGGGATAGGACGAATAATCGCCTCTTCCCGGTTATTAGAAAAAACTCCTTCCATGAGAGTAGTACTATAAATATGCAGGAAAACAGGACAAATTATTTGGAAAGCAGGGCGTATCATATTGATAGAAGTATTTTCTGAACCAAGGGCATTTGATTTTACCTCGTCGGATGCTGATGAGATCATGGGTAGAGAGGAACAAGATTGAGCTTTGTGTGGAAGAGATCACCTCATCAAGGTCATCAACAATCATCTGTTCAATCCTCGTACTTGAGTGATCAGTAAGATATGTATCGATAATAATCGGATATGATAACTTGAATCAGTACAATAGAAAAAAAACCCCGAGATGAAGTGGAGGAATCGAGGTGAGAAGCTATGCAAAGAAAAAAGGAAAAGAAAAGTTTGGCGAAAAGGCCCGGAAGGGGGGGGGGGGTGTCCATTGTAGGTTTTTCAAGGTTGCTGTAGATCTTGATCACATCATCTTTCGCGAGAGGAACATCCAGAACCCTAGCAATCGATTTTAAAGTGGCCTTGAGGTCCTCGTTGTGTTCCATCGACAAACCATGAATTTCCAGGGTGTGGCGCAAGGCTGCTTGATCGTTGTCATTAGGCGTGTGCTCTAGTATAACCACTCCTGCTATTAATTCCTGAGATTCTTTCTTAATTTTTAGAAGATCCTCCTTCTGTAACTCGAAAATCTTTCGAAGGCATAAATTCATTTTGGCTGTCGAAGACCAGTTGTCGCAAGAGTTTAATGAGACCAAGTGGCAGAGTTGAAGGAGTTGGATGAATGAGTTTTTTTGTAGAGGGGGGAAATCTTGCATAAGACACCCAACCTAGGAATCGTCTACGAGGGTAGGCGATTCTTAGGTTGGGTGGTATCGGATTCTTACTGACTAAAACCTCCCGTCTCCTGCCAACCCAATTCCTGGAAATCTACTTTCGCATTGCTTCAGGAAAATCGGGATGAGGCTTCTACGCCGTGCTTCGGCGTTCCGCTTCTTGACAATTTGATCATGTATGTAACGCGTCGTCCTCGGTGACGTGAGAGTACCACGCAACGGGATCGCCGGCCTTCGAAAATCATGACTGGTCGCTTGAAATTATCTCCTTCGTATTACAGCTTTCTGTCCTCCTGATTTTCATCCTACCAAGATGTACGCATCGTCCTCAGTATCGCGACAGTGTAGAGCAACGGGCTCGTCGGCCTTCGACATCTTGGCAGGGGCCTACTGTTGAGTAACTCGGGGCTCGCTTTTGGTGCTGCCTCTCATTACACCCTACACTGTGTAGTTCCTTGTAGATTTTCGGTCCGGAAACTTTGGCTTTGTGCGGCGCAGAGGTAACTGTACGGAGTACTTTTGCATTTCGCAGACCTGTGTCCCTCTTTGCCGCACCTCCAACAGCATGCCTTTCTATCGGGTCCAATGCAGTCCGCTGCCATATGGCCGTCACCATAAAAGTGGTAGCACTGGATCACGTCCCCCTTCTTTCAGACACGACAGGATACCTACCCAACTTTGAGGTGTCCTGTGTGTGACTTGCGGCCAAGTCCTCATCTACCTCAACGAAGACATTTAGTTTATCCCTAAAGGCCTTCACCTCATCCCTAAATGCCTTTCTCGCTCAGCTCTATGAAGATGTCGCCATCCCTGGTTTTCCGAATACCCTTAATTTTTACACCGAGGTTATCCGGTTCCACCATCCTCTTGATATTTCGGAGGATCTGAGCGTAGCTCGAACCCTTCAACGGCTCTATGAAGATCGCCTCGGGACAAACTTTTTTTTGGCCCTCCTTCTTCTTCGTCATTTTTTCCGCCACCAGAGGCGGTGCCGCCGTCAACAAACTCGAGGCAATAGGTACAGGTACCTGCCTCCGAGTCTTCGCCCTTTTTAGCGCTGTTCTCCATGGGCTGGAGTCTGAGGGACTCAAGGTAGTTTTCCTCTGCCTCCTTTTTTGGGTTGAGACGGAGAGTTCTCCCGACGTCTTCGTCCGTCTGAGTCCCCACGTTTTTACTCTCTCCCTTCTTGGCAGATCGCCTAGCCTCCTTGAACTTCTGACCAACTTGGTTTCCCACTTCTGTCGCTGTTGATTTCATGAATTTGAAGACTCTCGTAATCAAGCTCCGCCATATTGAGTAGAACTTGTGCTCTCTTCAGGTCATTCCTTATTGGAAGGAACGTATTTGCCTTCGTCCTGCAAAAATTTTGCATCTTCGTGAGTTCATCTTCCGAGATCAGCATATTTTCCCTCCCAATATCTATTTTCGTCTTTGTGTACTCCAAACTGCTGCACGTATAAGAAGTGTCCTTTTCCACTTCTTCCACGACATCGATTTCTCCGCCGAACATTTAGGGTTTCTTCCTCTAGCAGGTATTTGTCGGCCTCGGGTATTTGATTTCCCGGCACCGCCCAGTAAGAATGTCTACTACTACTGCGTTCAACGTGTGCTTCATAGGACAAACGTCTCCAAACTCCGCTTCTGCTTCTCTGCAATGTCCCTATATTTAACGTCCACCTTATTCCTCTCATCACACGCTAGCAAGCCTTTGCAGGTACCTTCCTCTCTTCCTAACCCTCTCAATAGTTCCATTGCTTCCTTTAGCAGATCAATTGCTCATATACCAATTCACCTCCCTTCTTGCCAACGTAAACTCATTTTTCGTATTACATGAAAATTTACCTCCCTTGCACACTAAAAACTACTTCTTTTATCTTCAACACACCTCTCACACCCTTAATCATCACCTAATAGTTTTTCACCACCTGTCAACTAACACGCTCCACAACCGCCACCAACATGCAAGTCTATATAGATCTGCTCATCGAAAATCAATAGATTTTCCTTACTCGATGCAGTTCGCATACAAATTTTGGATAACACTAAATACATTCATCTAAATACCTTTGTAACGCATTTTTAAGGTATGAACATAAAGTTCAGAATGGTAAATGACCATACTAGTTCCGTAGAACTTTTCCGGACGGAAAAAATATTATATTTCACAATCACTGCAGGGAAAGTTTCAAAACAGCTTGGGATAAAAAGGCCAACATCATGAATTTGATTTCTCGAATTGTTTATTGAGTCAATAACGGTGAAAACAATCACAGTCATTCTTCATTCTTCTTCTATTCCTCTCTTCCCCTCTTACTACCACTACTTGCAGCTAACTCCACCTTGCGAACGCATTCTGCAATGCAGCGACTAAAGGTTGCGAGATCTCTTCTTGCATGCTCTTTTAAATCCTCAATCTCTCTTGCACAACATATTTTAGCAAGCTGCGAACAGAAATTTTTTTTTTATGAATAATGTTGTAGAAAAGTACCTGCCCAATCGGACTCCTCTTTTAGTTGTTTTTGAATTCAAATATTGATCCTATGCTTCTCATTGCTATGGAGTCGAAAATTTTGGACTAAGAGGAGAATCGAACAACATTTGCTTTGATGGAATCTACGTATTATGAACGAGCGGATTGAGTTGTGTAGATGCTTTTATGAATTCAATGAGAAATAGTGAAAAATTAGGTTCAACCAGTAAATTATAAAATTTTTTTAGCAGAAATATTGTCTGTTTACCCGGACACCACCGAAGTCATGGTAATTACAAAATGCGGGAAGCTCACTTTTTACGTGCTATAAGAAATTTTTCTTTCAATTTTCGAGTCTTGGAAAAAAACTCCATGAAAATTTACAAAATGTTCGCCCTCTATAATTTTCCATCGAGAATAGCTGATTTTAGAGCTCAATCAATTTTTAAAAAAAACTGAATTTTTTCTGGAGCTCGTATAAAAATATTCTATACACCGATAATGGTATAAGTAAGGCATTTCTAAGCTTCCATCCAACATAGGTGACAAGAGAAATAATACCTTAAGATTTACTGTGATCTTGTTCCTGGAATATATCATAAACAATATTTTTCATATGTACCTCAAAATCCATTTTATCAACAGCTACATCGTGACAATGCTCGCATTGTCGCTTCCTCTCAAAAACGAAGTTGATGGTCCACTTGTTCACGTAGGGGCCCCAACAATGTGTTCTCATTTGACCAGTTACCCCTTTTTGATTCGAAGCTTCTTTCTCAGCCTAGTGAGGGAGAACAAAACGATGATGAAATTGTTCAATTTCCAATATTTTTAGATGAAATGAAAATGTGTAAGAAATAAATTCATTTTGTCAAACTGACTTGAATCGCGTTGTTCAATCCCGCTTCGATATCCTGAATTTTGTGAAGAGCTTGATACCGTAATTTGTTCATCTCTTCGAACTCATTTGTGATGACTCTCTGTAAAGATGATAAATAGTTATCGAATTGAATAGAAATCTTAAAGTTTCAATTCTATTGTACAATTTCAAAATATTCCATACAAACATTAAATTAATATATTCTTAGTAAAGAAGAATCTAAGGGTGGGGAATTTCATATCTAACTAAAAAAAAAAATGTAAATCCATATAGTTGACTCTTTCGTTCGAGGACACATCCGAAAGAGATCAAAATGAAACCGAAAAATAGTCTCATTCGCACTCGAACAGTTCAATTTACCCACTAGGTAGACAATTTCTTTGAAGAAAAGTTTGAATTTCAAGAAGGGAAATTTTTTCCAATCGAGAAACATGAATTTTCCACGACAAGGATGAATATTCAAGAAAGAATTTTTTCTGCCATTTTTAGGGTACCATAAAGGAAGCTTTAATCCGAATTTTCGACCATCAACCCTTCGCAGGTTGTCCGCCATCTTGAATTGAACGGCTGTATTCCACGGGCGATCCTCTTTTCGACGCCAGCTCCCACTTAAGACCTTCCCCCACTCTGGCGCTCTGCGGCGTCGAAACTCCCTTCCGCGCTGCTGCTGCTGCCGGCGGGAAACGAAA